>JASDQU010381048.1:0-11315 GCA_032191745.1 Picea mariana | reverse complement strand
GGGGGGGATTGTTAGCCTATGGCTTACCTTTACCAATCACTAAGTCTAAATTGTCACCTATATTTGTATTATTCATTTAGGATATTAGTAATATATCCTCAAGTGATGACTAATGATTTAGTTAAGATTGCCTAGCCTAGTCATCATGCATGATTTTAGGATCTAGAGAAAATCTTTCTATGAGGTAGCATCACCCATTGTACTATAAATATGTAACATTGGAGTGAATACAATTAGTGTTGGCTAGTGAGCCTTTTCTGCCATGTTGTTGTTGTTGTTTATGTTTTATCAGACTGTATAGTCCATACAATGATGACGTGGTAGGTCCATACTGCTGACATGGCAGGGCCATACTACTGACATGGAAAGGTTGTACTAGACATGTGGCAGGTGGTCGTACTGACACGTGGAAGAGGTTGATGTGGAGATGTGATGGACCAATTGGGCTTTGACACGTGTCATGGTGTTGGACCAATTGTATGGTGCCACATGGCCTAGACATGGGCTGCCACGTGGCACCCCCTCCATGTGTAAAAGGTATTTGAATCCATCGGTCTTGAACCTGTGACCTTCGACATGAGCGAGAGACTTGGCGCAGGATGGGATACCAACCCGCCTTCCATATATTGCTTACCCCTATAACTTTTCAAATGTATAAAATTTTACACTATAGTTTGGTTGGGCGGAGAAAGGGTTAGAGCTAAGTCCCAACCCTCGGTTACACTTAACACTACCACATGACCTTACCACTACCATCAATGTGGGGTTTGTACACATAAAATTCTGCCACTTTATGTGGATCCAATGGTCTCCATGGTGCTTTTCTCAATGGTTAGAACGTGGGTGCCAAAAAAATGGTTTTAGTGCCTAGGGCTGGCCACATGTGGGGCATATGCCTAGGACCTCCACCGAGAAAAGGGGCCAATGCACTAACAGTGAGTGAATTTCTCCCACATGCCCGGGATGTTGCAGGAGTTGAGGTTAGGCACAGGAAATGTTGAGAAACAGGTTCAATCATTCTATGTGCATTTTGGAGGAGCAGAGACAACAAAGAATTGGGAAAACTTCCAGGGAGTGATTCCAACTCTGGTGTAGAAAGAGCCCAATTAGGGGTTTTTGGACGTTATGGAGCCATTGAAGCCATCCATTTCTCATTTTGAGCATTGCAAAGTACTTATTTTTACACTTTGATAATTAATGAAAATGATCCATTGGAAGTTGGACCAGGAGATATAGCCCAAGAGAGGGGTGAACTCCTTTATAATTTTGTTGTGTTAATGTGTTTATTTTGATGGTTGTTTATGACTATTTATGTTTCTCATGATTAAGTAAAAAACTCATTAATTTTTATGTGTTTGTAACGTGATATTAATACCCAAGCACATACAAATTTCACTTTCATTTTTAAAGATACTCAAGCCTTTCATTTTCAGATCAAGTTGGTATCAGAGCATAGGTTTTTAAAGGTTTGATTATTTGCAAGTGTTTGTTTCTTGATGCTTATAAGGTTGAAGCTCACAGGAGGAGAAGGTCAACTTGTAGAGCCAAGTTTTCAACTATCAAGAAGGAGAACTACACAATCACCTCAATCTTCAAGGAGATATTCACCAAGTATGGCTCATGAGGATAGCCATGAAACTCTTTCTTCAGAGGATGAAACTTTCAGAAAATAGTTCTATGATATGACAGAGATGGTGAAAGTTTTATTTGAAGAAATAAATGCAAGGTTTCAAGGTGAAAGCTCAAACCCTCCAAAGGGTAATGGAGATAGTGGTGATAAAACTCCAAATGGAAATGGAGGGAATGGTGATACTCCACCTCCTTCACCTCCATATTCCACCTCTTCTACCATTTCACAACCACCTCCAAATTCTCCAAAAGAACATGGTAAAATTCCTCTACAAACTCATTTTATTAGTCTTGATATTAAGTTTGAATTGCCTATGAACAATGGAGAGGTAAATGTTGAGAAATTGGATAACTGGATTCGTCATATTGAATTTTATTGTAGGATACAAAGAATCAAAGATGATGAAACCAAGATTCATCTTGCTTCTCTTAGATTGGAAAGTGAAATACTCATTTGGTGGGAAGCCAAAACTCAAGAGGACATGAAGAAACATGGTGAAGTTTTATCCTCTTGGAATGATTTTATTGTTGCACTTAAAAGACAATTTTATCCATTAGCATACATGAATAAAGCTATTATGGATTGGAAAAACTTTAGACAAGCTAAAGGGAAAAAATTTCATAGCTACACTGAAGAATTTAGAAGAAGATCTTTGATTTTAGGTATAGATTTATCTTCTCAAGAAACTTTACTCAAATATATTGGAGGATTGCATAGCTACTTGAGGCACACAATACTTATGTTTAACCCTACAAGTCTAGATCAAGTTTGTGTACATGCAAATCATTTGGAAGCAAGAGGGAGGAATGAACCTCAAGAGGGAAACAAGAAACCTTTTGTTCATGGAGACAAAGGAAAGAAGAAGTTCAAGGGAAATGAATGAAATAATGCTTCAATAAAGAAAGAGGGAGAGAAACTCACATGTAAACATTGTTCAAAGGATGGCCATGATGAAGACCATTTTTGGAAACTTCATCCTGAAAAGAGACCCAAAAAATTCAGCCATAAGGGGAAACCAAAGACTATTGCAACTACACAACATGATTTAGGTTCTGATTTGGGTGATGAAACAAAGATTATAGCCATGGGTTTTCAAGTCAAGGATTCTATTGCAAGTACTATTTATTCAAGTAGTAGTAGCCTCAATGAAACTCAACATGAAAAATAAAGAATAGAGCTTTTCCACATAAGGGTTATTTCAAAGCATACCAAGATAGATACTCTTTTTGATAATGGATCTCAAGCAAACCTCATATCTGAAGACACTGTCAAGAAATTAAAATTGGAAACTACTCCACATCCTAAACCATACCCTCTAGGATGGATATGTGACAATGCCAAATTGCATGTGACAAGAAGGTGTAAACTTAGATTTTCCATCACTGCAAACTTTATAGATGAGGTAGAGCTTGATGTTATTCCATTGGATATATGTGGTATTGTGTTGGGAAGCCCATACTTATATGATAGGAGAGCCATATTTCATCGTCATGAGAACAATTATCATTTGTTTTAAAATGGAGTTGAGTACATTGTTAGAGAACATACAAAGAAGTTGAATTTGTCACTTTTAAATGTTGGACAAATGAAGATATTAGTCAATGCTAGTAAGAATGTTTTCCTCTTGACGATCAAACCCAAAGACTATGTTGAAAAAGAAGATTTTCAAGGTTGTGATGCATAGTTGAAATCTGATTTATATGAGGTTGTTAACCAATATGATGAGATGTTTTAGGAACCAAAAGAATTTCCTCCAAAAATGGCTATCCAACATGAGATACAATTGCAACAAGATTGTCCTCTTCCAAAAATTGGTATGTACATGATGTCTGTCATGGAGAATGATGAAATTAAAAAAAAATCCAAGAGTTTCTTTACAAAGGGGTCGTCATGCCAAACACGTCTCCATGTGGATAACCGATTTTTTTATTTCCAAAGAAAGATGGTACATGGTGCATGTGTGAAGATTTCAGGGCCTTGAACAAGATTGTGGTAAATAATCATTATCCTCTTCCTATAATTGATGATTTTCTTGATCAATTGAAAGATGCTAAGTATTTTACTAAATTGGATTTGAGAAGATAATATCATCAGATTAGGGTTGTTGAAGAAGACACTTGGAAGACAACTTTAAAAAGAAAGCAAGGTTTGTTTGAATGGATGGTAATTCCATTTGGACTTTGTAATGCTCCTGCTATATTCATGAGAGTCATGAATGATGTTTTAAGGCCTTTTTCTTGATGATTGTGTGATTTTCTACATGGATGACATTTTGATATTTATCAAATATTGTGAAGAGCATGTTATGCATGTAAAACAAGTTTTGGATGTCTTAAAGAAAGAAAAATTATTTTTGAAGATGTCTAAATGTGAGTTTGGAAAGACCGCCCTTGTTTACTTGGGACATATTGTTGGAGGAGAACTAAAAATTGATCCTTCCAAGGTCAAAGTCATTTTGGATTGGCCCAATCCCAATAATGTGACAGAGGTAAGAAGTTTTTTGGGAGCAACCCAATATTGGAGAAAGTTTATTACTAACTTCTCTTCAATTGAAGCTCCATTACATGCAGTGACTAGAATCAAGAAAGTTTTCCAATGGGGAGGCAAGCAACAAAAAACATTTGATGCATTGAAGGAGAAGATTAGTTCAGCTCCATTTCTTTCACTTCCTAATTTGAGAGAACCATTTGAGATCCAAACATATGCAAACAATTATGCAACAAGAGCAATCTTCTTACAACATGGTAAACCCATTTGTTTTCATTCTGAAACTTTTAATGGTGTTGTGATTAACTATCCTACTTATGATAAGGAGCTGTATGCACTAGTACAAAGTGTGAACAAATGGAAACATCATTTGTTGGGAAAAGAAACTATCATTTACACAGCTCATCAACCATTACAATACTTACAATCACAAATAAAGCTACAACAAGCAAGCAACTTCAGATGGATGGGTTTTCTACAACAATTCCACTTGGTTATAAGGTATAAGAAAGCCATTTATAACAAAGTTTCTTATATGCTTTCTAGGCATATTGTTAGTGCTTCAATTATTCTTAAGCATAATTCTACCATGCAGGAGATCTATGTTGAACAATATGCTTTAGATGTTGATTTTAAATAGGTTTATGTAACTTTGTTTCATTCTAACCAAGTTGAGGGATTGGATTACCATGTTCATGATAATCTTTTAGATCATCTTGGAAAGCTATGTATTCCACAAGGTGAAAGAGTCAACATCATAAGGGAAGTTCATTCTTCTCTTATTGTTGGCCACTTTGGCGTAGGCAAGACAATGGATACTTTGCAAAGGTATTGCTATTGGCCTAAAATGAATGAAAGTGTTTCAAGATATGTAAGGGGATGTTCTTTATGTGCTACAAGCAAGCCTAGCAATATAAATTTGGGTTTGTATACTCCACTTATGTTTCCTTCTCGTACTTGGGAAATCATTTCCATGGAATTTGTAGGAGGTCTATCTATGTATAAAAAGAATCATGATTATCTTTATGTTGTGGTTGAACGTTTCAACAAAATGGTATTTTGATGCCTTGTAAGAAGCAGGTTACAGCTAAACAAATGGCACAAATGTTCTTTCATCATGTTTGGGTACATTTTGGGTTGCCTAAATCCATTATTTCTTATCTAGATTCTCGATTTATTAGGAACTTTTGGTCAACTTTATGGGCAATCATGGACACCAAGCTGAAAAAGAGCACATCTTTTCATCCACAAACAGATGGTAAAACATAAGTGGTTAATAGAACAATAGTGAATCTTGTTCATGGTTATTGCAGCAAGCATCCTAATCTTTGGGATGAGCACTTACACTACATTCAACATGCTTACAGCCAGACTAAGAACTCTTTGAATCAAACATCTCAATTTGAGGCATGTTTTGGTTATTTTCCAAAATCGCCTTTAGATTTTATATTTGAGAAAGATATGTTATTGATGGTCCATATGAAATTGATAGAGCAAAGAAGCTCATTGAACAAATTCAGTTGGTGCATCAAATGGTACAAGAATAGTTGGAAAAGAGCCAAGCCAAGTACAAGACAAGACATGAAAAGCATCGTTTTGATCACAATTTCCAAGATGGAGATGAAGTTTTGATTTACATTAGCAAAGAGAGGCTTAAAGGAGAAGGTAAAAAATTGAAACCAATTAGATATGGACCTTTCAAGATTCTTGAAAAGATTGGTAACAATGCCTTCCATTTGGATTTTCCTCCTTGTATGCAAATTTATACAGTTGTCAATATTGAGAATTTGAGATTGTATGAGCCTCCTTTGATTGATGTTCAAGGAGAGCATGTTCGGATTCCTTCCATAAATTATTTCTTACTAGAATATCTTTCAGAATTGCATGAAGATACAATCCTTGACAGGAGGATGAGAACTTCAAAACAAGGGAATGTGGAATACCTTCAAGTTGGTCTTAAAGGCACAAATCCAAGCAAGGCCAAATGGATTGAGGTTAGAAAGGTGAGGGCATTGTACCCTCATCTTCAAATAGATTGAAAGTAGTCTTTTGGAGGTCCAAAAGCTTCCCAATGGGGATGAGTGATCCACGAGATCAAAATATGCTCAAAATTCAAAGTGATCATAATTTCTTCAAAACGGACTCATGCATAGGCCTCATCCTCGTGATCCCAATGCAACTTGAATGGGTTCAAACAGACATTGTATGTGATAGATACCACGTTTTGTCTACTTTTCCAGACATGCAAAATTTTGTAGTCCGTACAGTGCTAACATGGCAGGTCCATATTGCGGACGTGGTAGGGTCGTACTCCTGATGTGGTAAGGTCATACTAGACATGTGTCAAGTGGTTGTACTGACATGTGGCAGAGGTTGACATGGCAATGTCATGGACCAATCAGGCTTTAACAGGTGTCATGGTGTTAGACCAATTGTATGGTTCCACATGACCCAGATATGGGATGCCATGTGGCACCCCCTCCATGTGTAAAAGGTATTGGAATCCACCGGTCTTGAACATGTGACCTCTGACATGCGAGATATACTTGGTGTAGGTCGGGATACCAGCCCGCCTGCCATATATTTCTTACCCCTATAACTTTGTGAATGTATACAAGTTTACAGTATAGTTTGGTTGGGCAGAGAAAGGGTCGGGGCTTAGCCCCAACCCTTGGTTACACTTAAAACTACCAGATGGCCTTACCACTACGATCAATGCAGGATTTGTACACAGAACAAAATTCCACTTATCATGGATCCAATGGTCTCCATGGGCACTTTGTTCAATGGTTAGAATGTGGGTGCCAACGAACCTGTTTTAGCACCTAGGGTTGACCACATAGGGGGCATATTCCTAGGACCTCCGCCGAGAAAAGGGGCTAGTGCACTAACGGTGCACCAATTTTTCCTACGTGCCCGGGATGCTGCAGGAGTTGGGTTTAGGCACAAGAATCACCTAGAAGCCAGGTGGGTGCGTTTTGGAGGAGTAGAGATAGAAAAGAATTGGGAAAAATTCCAGGGAGTGATTCCAACTCAATTGTTTTCCAAAAAAGGTGTAGGAAGAGCCCAACTAGGGGTTTTTGGATGTTCTAGAGCCATTAAAGCCATCCATTTCTCATTTTGAGCATTGTAAAGCACTGATTTTGACACTTTGAGCATTAATGAAAATGATCCATTGTAAGTTGGACCAAGAGATGTATCCCAAGAGAGGGGTAAAATCCTTTATCATTTTCCCTTGTTAATGTGTGTATTTTGATGGTTGTTTATGACTATTTATGTTGCTCATTATTAAGTAAAAAACTCATTAATTTTTATGTGTTTGTAACTTTGTGTTTGTAACTTGATCCTAATACCCAAGCACATACAAATTTCACTTGCATTCTTAAAGAGACTCAAGCCTTTCATTTTCAAATCAATAAAAGTTTAAGATACAAGGATTGTGGAATCTAACCAAGTAAAGGATTTTGCAGCACCAATGATATAAAATAGTTTGTAGTGAACAAAAATTTTGCAGCAAATAGAGTTTGATGGTAATCAATCTTTAGGCAGTGGAATTTAGACATCAATTAGAGTACCTGTATATAGGGATCACTCCTTTCTTGTGTAAAACCCAAACCAATCCGTATTTAATGTTGTTAATCCACCATCGACCTCTTAAGAGAGTTTGCAGCAAAACAGTCTACAGTGCCAATTCACAACAAATCTATCAGTCTGTAGCGCAAGTTACAATTCGTAGCGAGCTGAACCAGCCTACAACACATTCTTTACAAAAGGAAATGAAGATATAAAATGATAAAACCTCCCTTTGAAAATGACCCTTTAGATCTTCTTGATGATGTGATGGAACTGTAAACTAGAGTTCATCATTAGAGACGTTTGCAAAATGATAATCATCAAAATATATGGCACATGCTCTATTTTTGAATTGTTGCGAACTTTTATGAGAGTTTGTAGTGCATATGATTTTACAACTAACAAGACACTTTAGGTAATTGGTTAAATATTTAAAGACATTTGCACACTTGTTTGGGTCATAACACTTGATGATAATGTTTAAAAAATATATATATGACCAATTCTTTCCCTCTTTTGCTAATGATGACAACCACCATCATGACACCAAGAGTTTGCAAACATTTTTTGATCATCCTTTAAACCCAAGGTAAAATCACAACCATGATTTATTGACATAAGATATGACTCGAAAACCTTTAATAACCTGACCATATGATTCAAACCTAGAAGCTTAAATGAATGACTCATACAAGAAGTACTAGCCACATGACTGGAAAACACCAATGGTCTCCTTCATTGACTAAGTTAAAAAATTTAAAAATTTTGAAATATTTTGACCCCTATACATCCTATGTGCTAAAATATGGCTCCACAGGGGATGGAGACCTCCATGTGAGGCTCCAAGAACATTGTGGTTCTACTGCCTTATCCATTGGGAATGGATTCATTATTTAAAAAGAAACAAAACTAACTAAACACACGGGTATTTACAATGAAATTTAAGCCACCCACGACTTTAGTAAAAGTATTTTTTGAGAAAATTCTCATTGACTTGGCCACCAAAAATTTCATCACCCTACAAATTCTGTAGCTTAAAAGTATTATTGTGAAAGACCTCAGAAATTTTAAAAGGACCAACCAAAATAGATTCGAACTTACCATGCATTCATTTATCCTACCTTTGAGCATCCCACTTGAGCACTAGGTCTCCAAGATGAAAATATTATTTCTTCAGCTTCTTGTCAAATACTTCTTTAATTTTCTGCTAATGATTTTGCGCTATAGTTGGGTTTTAGCTTGCCTAGGATTCGTCCCAGTAATATGAATTATAGATACTCCTCTAGTTGGTTACTCTTACATTCATCATGGAGAGTTAATCAATGCCTCCTGCATTGTTTGACTATATTTGTCTAGCTCTTGTGTCTCACTACCAAGTCATTGTGTCATGATATACGTTCAAAGGAAGTTTAAGCCTGAGTTGGCCATCTACTATTTTGTTGATTTTTAGGTTGTCCATCCCTATGTTAATTGTACTTAGTGATACTCTCTCTTCACATAATCTCTCAGTGTATGTTTCGTGTTGATTAATGGGGTATACATTAAGGCCCTCATTCAATGGATATCTTCCTATCGAACTCAACACATTATCTAGGATAGGGAATTAGAAATTAGCTAGTACCATGGATCTTGCAATTATCATTGGCAGGCCTCCTTGTGATCAAAAATGAGTTTCCATCATTGACTCTTGATCGATTGATTCTACGAGTGTTCAACATCAGATCCTCTATTCACACTCACTATATTGTACTAGGTACTTTGGTTCCATCTTCCTCATCGGTGGATCCCCTCGCGTCTATTAACAATATAAATCAATGACTGGTTATCATAAGGTTTCTGCCATGCTCAACATTAGCTCATATATTTGCATGATGTAGATTTGTACTATCGAGTTTTGGGATGAAGACCCTGGGTTAGGGAACACATCATTCCTTTACAACATCCCCTCCCAAGTTGTGATGGAGTATATCACTTATCTATGAGTACTTTAAAGACCTGGAGGGAACTTTTCTAGTTCTTGTTGTCTTCTATATGCCTATATGATGTGTCATATATCCATATTTTATTTCATGGTGGCTATGATTGTATACATGACATAGATCATTTCCCATGTATTTAGACTAATAGAGAAAATTGAAACAAGGTTACTCTATAATATTTGTAAGTGACAACCAAGAATTCTGACATAATCCCTATAGTTGGAGAAAATATACACATCAATACCTAGTGCTCTCTTTTTTTTTCAAAAGAAAAACACGTTTCTTTTCCAATTGGTGTGTTGTTTTTGGAAGCTTAAATTGTTGAAGTTTCGTAGAAAATTTTGGCAATTTATTATCATCTACTAAATTCATGAATGATACATAACTTGATTCCTTTGTAGGACTATGTATATTGCAACAAGGAATAGTTATTTATTTTTATAAAGAAAACAAATATAAAGGATTTGAATTTCATGAACCATTGCGAAACATAGCAATTTCTTTGTCAGTCTTCTACCATCGACAAATCTAATTAATACATAGATTAAAACTTGTAGTAAATAAATTAAACCACACCAATTCATATTAATCATCTTCCTCCCTATCCTATATATGTTTTGTAAGTGTCTTAGGTGTCACAACAACCAACAAGGAGTATTCTAACCCATAATTAGTGAAGGACACAAGGCACAATTATCAAACTAAATGTATGTAACTTCAATTAAGTTGCAGAAACAATAAACTAAAAAAAAACATACTTAAGACAAATTCATTTCATCTATATATAATGTATGCCTCATGCAATAAGAACTTAAAGTTTAAATGGTGTGCATATGTTAAGAACCAAATATCAATATAGCATAGAAAAACCTCAGAATAAGTACTCAATGCCTTGAAAAAGAGATAATTTCAGATAATAAGCCTCTTCGAGGGGGAAACCTACTTTTACCCCACATAAATGTTCAAGTACAAGATGATTCCAAATGAAAATGTCTCCTTGGTATATATAGGAGACTAGGAGGTATAATTACAACTAATGGAATAAAGACGACATAAATAAACTAACATTACTAATGTAATATGCCCCAATTAAGGGGTAATGAGCCAATATTAGGGCTTAACATGCCCCTCCCCTTGAGACAAGTGTTGTTCACAATGCTTGAGTAACTTTGGATGCTTCTGTATAAAAGAATCATCTTCCTAAGTGGAATCTTCAGCCGGTAGTTTCCTCCATTTAATGAGATACTCTAAAATGGATCTATTCCTCAGCTGGCAAATTCTTGTGTCAGTGATGGCTTTAGGCTCCAGTATGATTTTTCCTTCCTTGTCAAGTTCTACAAATATAGTTTGAACTGGGATATTGCCGCCTATATCCTTCTTTAAGAATGAAACATGGAAAACTGGGTGTACTCATGAAGATGCAGGCAACTCTAATTTGTATGCCATAGTACCAATCTTTTGCAACACCTTATAAGGGCCATAGTACTTTGGTGATAATTTATTATCATTCTTGGCTTGGTTGAGGGACATCTATTTGTATGGTTGTAGTCTTAAAAACACCCAAACCCAAAAATTCTCTAACATTCTTCAATGTTTTGGGAATTGGCCAATCCATCATGGCCTTAATCTTGTTAGGGTCTACCTTG
>JASDQU010381045.1:867-11029 GCA_032191745.1 Picea mariana | reverse complement strand
GAAGCTCTTTTAAATGCACCATTGGGAATGCGTGTCATTATTTCTCCCAACGTCTTCTCGATCTGTAGAGGAAGAGATGGGAGGTCAGATTCTTTACCCTTCTCAGAAGCGCTTGGTTTACTATAGTCGTGCGCTCTAGTCATTATGAAATCATCACCCCTAACGATATATACGTTCGCAGATGAGGGATTGTTTGGAGGAAGGTAGGTTTCTTGGCTTCCCCCTTCCGTGCTTATAGAGGATTGAGTTAAATTTTTCCCATATTGAAAGGGATTAGTCAATGCTGCCTGCTGTTGCTATGTGACAAACTTTTGGGCCTCTGCAAGTCAAGGACAAAGATGGGTCGGGTGGTCTTCCGCACACAAGTTGCATGGATACCTCACCTTCAATTTTTCTGTGGTGTCCCCACCAACATTATCAGTAGGTTTCTTATCCCTCTTACCCTTCTTTCGTTGTTTTTTCTTCCCCTCAGGCTGTTGGGTGGCCTTTGGGTTAGTCGACTATACAGAGTGTACTTTCGACATTTGGGTAGGGGGAGCAGCCAAAGAAGTAGTTTGGATGGCCATTGTGTTTTGTATAGATAACTGTTGCAACTGTTTTGTCAATTGCTTAGCGGGCTTAGTTTGTGCTGAACCAACAATACCATCAGCATGTGGTCCAGCTCTCTGTCTAGATTTACCCAGTATCAAACGTGGTGCATCTGGTAATATGTTGTATAATAAAACAGACTGAGAATAGATGAGCTCAAACTGTAGAGCCCTCATGATGGCATTTTCTTCGGAGAAAACTCTGGAAGTCACGATGTCTTTGGATAACTGTGGGACCAAAGACTTAAGGAACCACTCAAGCAGGAATGCTAGTGGGACTGGTACTTTGATTAGACTCTTCCGATGTCTCCACTCTTGGATATGATCAGAGATATGGTCCGCTATTGTCTGTTCGAAATTGGCGAGCAGCTCTGTACCAGTATCGTATCTCATAGGTAACTGGAAATGGTTAAGGAAGGCTATTGCCAGTTCGCCAAAAGAAGAGTATCGTGAGCGATCGAGCTCAATGTACCATTTCGCGGCACTCACGATAAGAGTGCGTTGAAACAATCACAACTGTATGGAGTCATCTTTCAATGAGTTAGATGAACACCAAAGATGGAAGGTAGTCACATGATCACCTAGATCTTCATTAGATTTTGCCTCGAACTTTGGAATGTCTGAAGGAAACTTCATTGGCATAGGAGGCCAACATGGATCGTGACAAATAGGATCGTTTAACAACCTTGTCAAATCTGGCAAGTGTAAAGTCGTCAGGAATGGTAGTTTGGGTTGTTGCTGATAACCTGGGAAAAAGGGTCCTGGAGTTTGACTGGCACCAGGTTACCAGGAAAAGTTTGGCTACTAGCCCGAATTCTGGTAGAAACCATGGCCCTGACCAATGTAAGGATTTTGCATCGGTGGAGACATCATCGGTTGATTTCCCATAAAGGACATAGGGTGTTGGGCATGCAACGTGTTCGAAGGACTTTGGGAAGGATTACCCCATGCCGGTCCTGAAGGGAGAGGCATAGTAGTCTATCCAGGGTTCCATTGACTGTGGAAAGAATTACCCCAGAACGACATTCTAGAGGAGGGAATGAATCCTTGTCCTGAGTTCCAAGGTCCTGCTATATGTGCCCCCTGCGTAGGAATAGTACCCTGGGCAGGAGTAAACTGTCCAAAAATGGGATTGCCCCCAGACGGGAAAGCGGTTGATGAGAAAGTGTTGTTACCAAACGTCCCGTTCCAAGAAAATGGTGTCGAACCTACCGGCATACTGTGCGCAGGTGTTCCTTGACTCCCTGCTCCAAATAAACTAGTCTGTGTAGGCTGCCCGGTGGACTGCTGATGCAGACCACCAAGCAAAGGGGACGAAGGAGGGATATGACCTCCTGTGTAAGGAAAAGCATTAAAAGGGGCAGGAGTGCCCCCAAGTTGACCTTGCAGAGGAGCGTTAGAGCTCCCTTCCCCCAGACCCAAAGTCTTTAAAGTGGAGTAGGTTAGTGCAGGACTTCTACCCAAACTAGGCATACCGTATGAGAACGGAGGGCCTGTCACACTAGGTTTGAAGGGGGTTGTGGCCACCGCCATAGATGGGTTCGGTCCACTGTGCGACGTAGTTGTGACCGAGACCATGGTGGCTTGGACCGATGACGGTAAGTTAGGAGATGATTCTCCTGTGGTAGCAACTGTGGTGGGAATCAAAGAATTCCCAGAAGAAGTAACAACGTTTGTTTCCATAGCTTTGTGAGGCACTGTCTAGTGTTCGTGAAATTGGATTTGTACAATAAATGGTGGCCAACTATCAGTGGTTGGGGTTTCAACTGAGCCAAGAGCGGTGGTTGATTCCTCCAGGAGTTGTTTGGGCACAAAGGTTTGTAACCCGGTCACTTCAAAAGACCCTTGTTGGTCTAGCATCCGCCTCAATGGTGGCGGGGGTGGCTCCAGTGTAACCGGCGGCAGGACAAGAAGCCTTCGTGACCGGTGGAGCTCAGGATCGTCCACTGTGTGAGAATATCCAAGACATGCTAAGGTATTCTAAACGTTCAAAAGTAACACACACTAAAAAGAAGCCCCTAAGAGATAAGACAAGCAATCACTAAACTATTTGGAAGAACAGTTACAACAACCAACACTAGAGCAACTTATCGGTGCAAGTGCAACTCGAACATGGAAGCACCCTCCGGGTATACTCTGCAAAGCGTGGCCCGATATCTATCCTAGGTACCGCAGTATACCCCCACAGTCACCTGTGTATGTCCCTAAAAAGATTGGCAACTAGGTTGCCAGCACGCGGACAATCACCAGTCGGGTAGACCACAATGAGCAGGGCATCAAGCCTGAAACCTGTCAAGGGTATCGAGAGAAAATGGTCCGGAAGACAACTGAGGACCTCAAACATATTTGAGACTCATGAAGCCCCATGGCAAATGCAAATGACGGAATCCCAAAACAAGCCCTCGATATGTGTTCTCCACTACGATTGGTCCGGCTTTGGAGGGGTTATCTCCGCTACCTTTCCGCACGCGACCTCGTGTTTATCCCCTGTGTTACAGCAGGGTCCTAGATAACTTCCATGAAACTGGACTTATACACTCCCTATCTCATATTCTAATGTTTTGTTTTGAATGGCCTTGGAGAGTTTCCTCTCCAACCTAATCCAAGGCCCTAGTCCTGAACTATAAGTTTGTGAACCCTACAAACATAAAAGTCTAATAGATTTTAAAATTAGCGTTTCTTTTATGGATTTTTATTACGTCAAGGGGTATGATGGTGAAACCGATGATGTGTAAAAACAAAATCACAAATGAATGAAAAAATATGGAAACAAAAGACTTTTACTAAATGCAAAATCTCAACAACTTTTCACAAAGAAAGATTTTTTTTTTTTTTCTAAGATTTTATACAGCAAACTTAAAGAAATTTCGCTCGACTACGAGCTACTTATGACCTAAGTAAACTGCCAAACTTACAAAACAAAAGACTTTTCCCTAGCTAACGATGCAGAAACACACCTTTCAACCAAAGAAGGAAATGAAAAAAGATTTTTTTTTTTTATTCAAGTGCTAGTAAAGCAACAAAGGGAAAATACCGACAAGCACAAAACCAAGAAAAAAAAATTCTGGCATAAAGCGTAGATCGCAAAGAATCATGATAAAAAATCGCACAATGGAAAACAACAAAGACTCTCACTCTTGTCTAAAAACCATAAAATATTTTTATTTTTATTTTTTGTCAACTATTAACTGAGAAAAAGCAGGCTAAGGGTAAGATGACCTAACCTACTGACTGTTCAAACCTAGACTCAAACACCTGAGAGGAATACTTCTTATCAAAGGAGGGGATCACTGCCCCACCCTGAACAAAAAGTATCCTGTCCAAGCACGCGACTGTCACTAAAACAGCACGCGTGAAAACACGTGCTGAGCAGATACAGAAAGCGTGTACCCGCGGGCTGACCTTGTACAGGCTGCGTGTATATCTAAATTCTAAGGGAAAAAATGACAACAGGAAATCTAGACCAGGAAGAGGCCTCTAGTATTGATAACCAGGGTCCCTTGAAGGCTTGGAGGCTCTTTCTAATAGAAAATACAAATAATTCAAGGAATAATAAGGCGAAAAAAGGCGATCTGAGATAGAACTGTGAACCAGCAAGACTCAGACAGGATTCTAGAAAACCCCCTGAGAATGTGTAATTATGATAGGGAAGAGGAGGACTGCCTCTAAGGTTCTCTGGGCTCCTATACGCTACTGCTATATCTACAGCTAGCGTTCACACGCGGGCTGCCAGAGAATAGGGCGCGGGTACACGCGTGAAGGCCTTCTGTAGGCTGCGTGTACCTCTGTGTGTCCCAAAAACTACAGTCAAGAAAAAGTTAGGGAAAAATGGTATGGAAAACCAGGCTCCCTGCTAGCTCAGACCTTACAGAAAAAGACAGGCAAAGAAAAACATAAAACCTAATCTTTAAACTACCCAAAAACTTAAATAAATCCAGGAACCCTAAAGAGTATTCTCCCCAGTGGAGTCGCCAATTCTGTTGTTGGGAAAAACACCCTACAGACTAGCAAAATAGGGTCAGACTTGCATGCAGATTTTGACTAAAAAGAAACTACTTTTTTACCTACAACCCAAGATTTAAACCCCTCTTTCAAAGTAAATGCATGGAAAAGGACCACCAACCTTATTACCAGCGTTTGATGTAGATCCTTCGTTGCGCTTTGATCACTTGCTTGCACTGCTCCTTCCACAGATGACCTGCACTCAAGACAAATAACAACTATGCATGCATGCTACTTCTATACTCAAGGGTTAGAAATCAAGCATAAATTAACCAAACCATAGACAATTCATGCATTGGGACAGGAAAAGTATTCTTTTATTACTGAAAGTGAATCAACTTACAAAAGAGCTGAGACTGGCCACCGCTCCTTGAACCTGATCCTGGGCTCCTCTTCTTCTGTCCTTCAACTGCTTTGCATTAAATATACTTTCGCATGAGGAAAGGCTAAAGGGTTGGGACTATGGATTACGTAAATGGGTAGAGTTTCTTCGCTATATTTTTTCCTCTTCCAAATGGTACCCCTACCCCTTCTTTTATAGGCTAGAAGGAGCTAGGGTTTTGGACGAACCCTCGGCCATGCATGGCTGGGAGTTTCAGTTAACTGACCCATAGCTTTTTGTTCCATCGACAACTTTCCTTTTTTCGTGCTTTGTTAGGTACACGCGGGATGTTGTGAGTCAGCCAGCATGCACACGCATGCAGTAATGGGTTAGGGTGCGTGGGCCTTGACACAAGAGGATTTTCAAAGAGTTGTTCAACAGAGTTTTGGTAAAGAAGGGATATGAGTTGGCCTGATTCCAGGTAAGCATGTGTGGTGCAATTTAGGGTTATAACATTCTCCCTAGAAGAATCTAGGTTGGATTTTTATTTTTATGGTGTCAGTTCCTGGAATGACCAATGAAGGAACCCCTTTTCCAGAGGAACCCTTTGTTTTTTCTTCTTACAGAAATGTTGGTCCTTCTTACATTGCTACTTTGAGCCTTCCAAGTCTCATAATTGGGTTACCAGTATGGTTGTTTTCCACTACATTGATCTTGAATGTAGGTGTTTCAGATGTAAGTACACCACCCACACATCAACCTCATGTTGACCTTACTCCTTCTTCGTCTGTCAGGTCTCCTTCCATTTCTCCTTCTTCGCCCAGTGAAAGCTTTGAAGTGAGTAACCAAGTTAATAAGAAGAAGAAGAAATGAAAAGAGAAGAAGAAGAACCAGAAAGGGACCAAGCCTCCAACTATATCAAATGTTGGATCCAAGCAACCAGCTATTGTTAATAGTACTGGGAGTGTTGATGAGGTCGATAAGATTAGAACGAAGAATATGAAACTCAAATTTCCTTGCCGTCTTTGTAAGGGTGACCACTTTCTGAGGGATTTCCCTGGTATTCCCAAGGTATTAAAAGTGTGTTCCTCCACGTCATCGACCTCTGCTAGACATATTGGTGACGCCCCATCAACTAGTAATGTTAAGGTTGGTAAGAAGAAGACAACTGTCAAATTCCCTTGTATGTTATGTGAAGGTGATCATTATTCTCACCTTTGTCCTCACATGAATGAGGCTTCTTCTCTTTTGGAAAAGCTTCAACTTCCAACTGGTTATCGTAAGATTTCCCCCAACCCATCATTAGTTGATAAAATGGTCAATCTGGTTCTATCCCCGGTTAGTCCGTTTGATCAGGTGGTCAATCTGGTTCCATCCTTGGTCAGTCCGATTGATCAAGTGGTAAATCTAGTTTCATCCTCCACTGAACCACTCGTCAAAGTAGCTAATCTAGTTCCATCATCGATCAACCCCACTTTTCATTTGAAAAGTGAAACCCAAGTTTTTATCACTCCAAGAAACTCTTTGAGGTTGTGGGTCAAAGATGCTTGGTAACTTAAGCTAAATTATTTTTTTGTATTTTGTATGTGTGGATCAATGGGATGGCTCAATTACAGTATGGTATTCAGAAAGTCAAAATGAGAATCAAATGAACCAGTGCTTTCAAGGATCAATAATCAGATGATAGCTTTTAAAGTGGGTGAGAAAACAATGCTTATAAACCAAATACAATTGTAGGGTTTAATAAACAATGATAAGAAACTATTAAACAATTCATGAACTAACTGATGAGATAACAATCATTCTGCAGATGAAACAACTTGAATAAAAGTACAGAAGGAAAGATGAGAATTTGACATTAATAAAGAGAGAAAACTGTGATTTGTATTATCATATGAAAGGTCTTTTTACAATATAGTATTTCTGCTATCCAAAATTGAACCCCATGCCTCTTACATCTATGAGCTTAAATAAGCTTTACAAATTATTGAGATCCTATAAAGGAGGATCGAATTTAATTGAAATAGACAGTCGAAACTGACACAAGAAAATAGGAAGAGATCCTAAAAACTAGGTCAATTTCTCATCTTTGATGATCTCCATATACTTCAAAACTTTGACAAGTGTAGAAAGCCTTCCAAGGCTGTTGAATATCCATAGAAGATAAGATAAGTCAAATTTGCCACTTTTAGCAAAAACCTGTTTCTGTGCCCTGAAAATAGGTAGCTAATTCCACTTTGCCACCTTGCTAAACACCTCAAACATCATAACAGAACCTTAAATATGATGTGTTTAATTATTGTCCATCCTTTGAAACCCTCCTCCATGCATTTGATTAAGAAAAAATTGGATTTGGGTGAAAATATGACTTCTCTGCCCTGTCTGCGGTTTCACTAGCTCTTCTACCTTGAAATTTGCTAGTTAGCCGGTAAAAGCTCTGCTTCTCAATGACTAACTGTTTGTAGATGCGCTTCCTGTGCCAGTGAAAGCTATGCTTTGGCCAAAAAAAAATCTTCAAAATGGGTACACTTTTCCTCCAAGCATGCCGTTTGTTCTTTTAGAATTTGAACCAAATTCTTTTATTATATTCTTTGATTCTCTGTGCACAAGAACATAAATATTTCTGGTTCAAAATGAGTCCTTTATACTCTCTTAAGTCTGTTCCTCAGGAATTGGATCAGATGGCAAAGGCTCTTTCCCCTGTTCTTCTTGTAGGTTCTCAGCAACTTTAGCTAACACCTGTATATCATTCTTAATTTATTGATGTAAACCTTTGTATAAAAGCATTCAATGAATAATACTTTCAACACCATGGGTTGAACATAGTTTTGATACCAGTATTGGGACCGAAAAAAAGTAACATTTTTGTGAGAGTTACTCCTGACTATAAGACTACAGGGCTTCCATTTCCATTTTCCATTGCTTCATTAGAAAGACATTCAACATCTAAAATCACTCAATTCATTGAATAGTGGTTCTAGCATAATAGACGTCTCATACTATTCACCTCAGATTTGGGCATCTCTTCCTTGCGAACTAATGCTTGATGTTCATTTGATATTCACAATCAGCTGCAAAATTTTAATGCTTAGGAATTTTTTTTAACTAGATATGTGTCTAATGCATGGTCTGCATTTTTTGTAGTTAATGGTCTCAACACTTGGACGCTCATCTAAAATTCACAATCATGCTAGTGGCATTTCTTCGACCACTAGAAGGTCGATTTTGAGTGCTGATAATCCAACCTTGACACACATGATGATACCCTAGTTTATGAGCAAAAGGAACACAAAACCTCTAAGGTCGAGATCAAGATGAAAGCAAAAACCCACACTGCTAAATCAGTGAGCTCTTTAATAGGATAAATGATACCATGAGGAAAACCTTATGTAGAACTAACAATCATAATTTTATTATTTGTTCAAATAACTTTTGATTGCTTTTACATCTGCTTGGAAATCTTCATTTTCAAGTATATGTGGTAGCTTGAATTAACTTGTGACTTAGCTGTAGATTAACCTGTCGACTTGGCAATGCTGGTAACCATCACCATTTGCAAAAATGGTAGTTGCGCATGTATTTGTCTAGACCCTGCATGATACACTTATACGATTTGACAATTGACACCTGTTGATGAGGTGAAATAGAAATGGCGCTCNTGCTGATAATCCAACCTTGACACACATGATGATACCCTAGTTTATGAGCAAAAGGAACACAAAACCTCTAAGGTCGAGATCAAGATGAAATCGAAAACCCACACTGCTAAATCAATGAGCTCTTTGATAGGATAAATGATACCATGAGGAAAACCTTATGTAGAACTAACAATCATAATTGTATTATTTGTTCAAATAACTTTTGATTGCTTTTACATCTGCTTGGAAATCTTCATTTTCAAGTATATGTGGTAGCTTGAATTAACTTGTGACTTAGCTGTAGATTAACCTGTCGACTTGGCAATGCTGGTAACCATCACCATTTGCAAAAATGGTAGTTGCGCATGTATTTTTCTAGACCCTGCATGATACACTTATACAATTTGACAATTGACACCTGTTGATGAGGTGAAATAGAAATGGCGCTCAATGCTGGGCTAGTGGTCTTGAAGTTTGACTTATCGATTTGGCATGTGTGCTTGATGAGTGGCTCATACGTGGATTGTTGAATGAGTATTTGAACTTAGCGCATAACAATGTGAACCTTGATGCAATATGGATTGACATTTGATTTTCCATGTGGCCTTGACATATGAACCTGGACTCATAAAATGACATGTGAGCATATGTTGTTGGATGTGGCATGGATCGTGGCATGAGGAATTTGGATTAGCGCTTAATGTTATGATTGAGAGCTTGACTCAAGGCCTTATGTTATTGAATGGGGTTTCAGGTGATAGATTTTAAACTTAGCATGAAAACTAGGCTCATAGGTTAACTCGTGGTATGACTCATAGCTTGGCTATAACTCATGGCTAGCATGTGGGCTTTGATATATAGAATCTATTAGCACTTGGTAAATTTCCTAGAGGTTGAAAAAGAAGAAATCTACAAAGGTAACTTTATCCAACCACTTTTAAAGCTGGGATCTAGCCCTTCTAGCTTCAGAGAGGGATCTCTCTATATGATTTAGCTTTGTTTTTAACTTTAGATGTTAGGCTAGGTAAAGAAATAGGTAGGTTTTGTTGTAAAGGTGTTTTTTTGAATTGGTTGAGACAGTTTACACATCCATTGGGCTATGGGGTTTGTGTTTAAACAAAATAATGAAATACAACCAGAAACGTGAAGGAGGATTTCCACAGGGCAAGATAATATACTCACTAGATATTTTAGTAGCTTAAATGATGGGCAGAAGAAAAGATGAGAAAGATAAATTCAACTAAGAAGCAGTTAAGAATTTCTTAATTGAAACCACCAGAAGATAAACACTAAAATCTTTCGAGTCAGAAACAAGGGTATCTAAGATAAATCCTGCAACATTCGTTACTCTTAAAGATTAGTTTTAGAAAACAATAATGATCACAAAAGCAAGAAATACATTCAACATTAGAGAATAAACATCACCAGTGAATACACGCAAGAATCCTGTAAAGTGCCTCCTTTTATTAATGGCAGATCTCTTCAAAAATGATACAGTCTGATAGTGTCAGGGTGTGAATCAACAACCCTCAATACTTCGAAAGGTGAAGTATTTATAATTCAAATTACAAACGTTCCTGTCATAACTGATCAGGACATGCTCATTCTATTTT
>JASDQU010381043.1:0-11189 GCA_032191745.1 Picea mariana | reverse complement strand
AAAGAAAGTTTCAAGATAGTCTTAAAGTTATTTCCCAATGGAAAGTGTATAGAGTTCATTAACTTTATCTTAACCACACATACTTCATGTCAGCTTTGTTTGCAAGTAATGTCGTACATCGGGACAAGTTTACTTTTATTATTTAGTTTTGTCAGATTACCATCCTTGCTAGGTAGAATGCCCCGCTGCCAGCAAGCCTGTTCAGTACTCCGGTGGGTTTACCTAGTCATACCATAGGCCGGTACCTGCTGCCAGCAGACCTGTTCAATATCCCGATGAGTTAGCCTCTTAAACCCTCAGAGACTAGTCCTCCATCTTTTAAGATTTTAATATAAGATTGCTTATGCAAGAAGATGGGGGGACAGCTCTGAAAACAACTTTTCTTTCTTTTTTTCTTTTCAATTGGGATGGTATTTATGTTAGAGGATGACTTTTCATTATATTATTATTGGTTTTCCTGATGTAAGGGGTACTTAAGTGGACGTGGCCTATCTAAAGATATGATATAATCAAGCTATTTAGTGTGTAGTAGATGGTACCATCAAGAAAGAACATAAAGGTATCTCTAGGCTCAACTCACTTTCTTCTTTTGTAATCATTATGATGTTTCTGTGACTAACTGCTAATGAGACCTCCCTTTTACTCTTTGATAAATATACTTGACTTACTTACTCGGTTTTCTTGGAAAAACTGTACGAAAGACCTCTAGGCTTGATAGTTATGGTATCACTTCCTTATACAGTGGTGAAGAGTTTCAAGAGAAACTTCTTTAGAATGCATTAAAAATGATAATTTTGCAAAAACACAACTAATTACAGTAAGTCACCATGCATTTGATGATTTAGTAGACACAAAATTCAAGTATAACAATATTGTGAAGAAAGATCTTGAAACTGTGTACTGCTGGTGAAATAAATACTTACAAAAACCTCTTAGAATTGCCTTATTAACAAAAACTATTTACATATATACAGTAGGAAATATTTAAAAAAAAATTCAAGAACAAGGGGGGACTTCCCCATCTACTAAGGCCAGTGCCTTTTCAGTTGACATGACCTATAGAAAATCTTCTCTGGAAATGGGCTTATGATAAAATTTATGTCGGTGGCCATTTACCACAAAGGAGACATGTCCATCCTCAATTGTTTTAATTTTTACAGCTCCATTGGCATATACAATGTCTACCTCATAAGGGCCCAACCAATGGGTGGTAAGTTTGCCTTTGAAGTTTTTGAATAGGGAATCAAACAACAGGGCCCAATCATCAGGCTGGAAGTGTTTCTTTTTAATAAACTTGTCATGCCACTTGCTCCTCTGGTTTTGGACTAATATCGTCAGTTGGATGGCATCTTCCCTGATTTCATCCAACTCATTTAGTTGTAGGGATCATTGCTTTTGAGCCTTATCTAGGTTCAATCCTAGCTCTGCGGCAATATGGAAGGTCCTTACCTAGAATTCTATTGGTAAAAGTACTTGTTTCCCGTACACTAGCTCATAAGTGGTATGCCCAGTGGTATTTCTCCAAGCAGTTCAGTATGCCCACAAATCCTCTGGGAGCCTATCAGCCCAATCTCGGTGATGTAACTGAATAGTCTTGGTCAAGATGGCTTCTAGAAATTTGTTTGTGGATTCTACCTGACCATTGGCTTGCGGGTGGTATGGAGAATATTTACAATGTTTAATCCCATATTTCTCTGTTAGCTCTTTCATCATCTTGGAAGTGAATTGAGTGCCTTGGTCGGTAACAATTTCACGAGGGACACCGAAGCGGGTAAATATGTCTTCATATATGAATTCGACAACAGACTTCTTTGTGGCCCTAAATAGGGATTTTGCCTCTACCCATTTGGTGACATAGTCCGTACAAACAAAAATATAGTTCTTCCTACGGGACATGGGTGAAATTGGTCCTACAAAGTTGAGGGCCCATTTTTCAAAGGGTTATATTATAACTTGGGCCTGCAAAGGCATTTCATCAGATGATGTAGGTCTTCCTAACCTTTGGCAACTATCACAACTTCTCACATACTTGGCAACATCTTTGAAAATGCTAGGCCAATAGTAACTTGAATGTAACACCTTATATGTTGTACATTTGTCAGAGAAATGGCCACCACATGGTCCATCATGACAACTTCATAGTATATCAGGTACCTCATCCTCTCGGACACATCTATGAATAATCAAATCAGGACCTATGTGAAAAAGATCATGACCAAACCAAGAGTAATTAGCACTTTGTGTAATAATTTTCCGCTTTTCATGAGGTGACAAATGAGACGGTAACTTCCTAGTGGCCAAATAGTTTTCCATATCCTCAAACCATGGGGTATTGATAGAGAGGGAAAAGAGGTGCTCGTCTGGGAAACTATCGTCTACAGGGATATCATCGTCCTCGTTGTTTATTCGGGAAAGAAATTTAGCTACTACATTATCCTTTCCAGGTCGGTCAAGCACAGTAATATTAAATTTTTGCAATAACAAGAGCCACATAGTCACTTGGCCATTAGTTATAGGTTTGTTCATGAGAAACCTAATGGAGGAATGATCAGTGTACAAATACTTCATAACCTTTAATGTAATGAATAAAATTGTTAATACCATGAACAACTGCCAAGAAATCTTTCTCAGTGACTGTGTAGTTTAACTTGGCAGGGGACAAGTTCTTGCTTATAAAATAAATGGCATAGGATTGCTGGTCCTCTTTCTGCCCTAATACCCCTCTGATTGCAGTGTCAGAGGCATCAGTGGATATATGAAATGGGAGAGTCCAATTGGTCCCTCTAAGAATTGGTGCCACAGACAGCTTAACTTTCAGGGTTTCGAAGGTAGTTTGACACTGCTCAGTCCAAACAAAATCAACATCTTTTATCAATAATCCAAACATAGGTGCAAGAATCTTTGTAAAATTTTCAATAAACCACTGGTAATATCCAGCATGTCCAAGAAACATTCTCACCTCCTTTTGAGTCTTGGGGGGTGGAAGTCTAATAATGACCTCAATCTTTGCAGGATCGACTTTTATTCCTTCAGATGAAACATGATGTTTTAGAACCACTCCTTAAGTTAACAAAATTTTGCATTTTTCATGAATTAAGGATAGGTTCATTTCCTGGCATCTGATGAGGAATTTTTCTAAGTTATCTAAGGCTCCTAGTAAGTATTTCCATAGACTGTGAAGTCATCCATGTATATCTCCACAGAATCATGAATAAGATCGTAAAATATCCCTAATACTTCTCGTTGAAATGTGGCAGGAGCATTACACAATCCAAATGGTAAGACCCTATAGGCATAGGTGCCCCAAGGACAAGTAAAGGTAGTGTTGTCCTATTCATCAGGTGCCATAAGAATCTGGTTGTACCCGATGTACCCATCTAGAAAGGAGAAATACTTTTTTCCAGACAAGGTATCTAGAACTTGGTCAATGAAAGGAAGAGGAAAGTAGTCTTTCAGAGTGGCCTTATTGAGTTCCTGAAAATAAACACAAATTCTCCATTTCCTGGTCACTTTCTTTGGAACCACTACAAGCGTGGATACCCACTTACTGTCGAAGATTGGATAGATAAATCTGACATTTAACAACTTTTGGATTTCCTCCTTGACTATGTCTTTGAGTGTTGGGTTCATCCTTCTTTGGGGTTTCCTAATAGGTGTTACTTCCCCCTGGGTGTATATATGATGGATGCATGTGTAAGGGTGTATACCCTTCATGTCAGTGTATTCCCAGAAAAATGCTCCTGATTGTTCTTTAAGGATATCTACTAATTGTTTCTGTTGGTCTATATCTAGCCCGGAGTTTATATCTAAAAATTTCCCTGTACTAATCTCATAGGGCATAGTATAAGACATGGAAAACTCATCGATTTAAAAGATGTCGAAGACAAAATGGATGGATCTAATTATTCTTGAAATTATTCCTCAAACATGTACGCAAATTGGGGAAAATACTGTGGAAAATCCACACATGTAATTGCATAAATGAATTGGTTTAGCACATTTTCTGGTGTATTCTCTTGAAGTGCCCTTGCATGATCACTAGGCAATATGGGTTCTTCCCAGTCTTCGTTCTCGTATGGACATTCAAGCCACCATATATTTTCCACAATAGGTTGAGTTGGAGGGTAAATGGTGAGCTTCTAGATAGAGAGATCATTTGAGATGGTCATTTATCCTTCCCTACAGCCAATAAATGCATTGGTTGTGGCTAGCCAAGGTCTTCCAAAAATAACGGGACCTCGGGAAGGATCCTTTAATTAATGACAAGAAAATATACTAGGTACTCCCATGAGGCTAAAGTAACCATGACGTCATATAAAACCCCTTCAGGTATAACCCTAGTCTTATCTGTTAATTCCAAAATGGTTGGGGTAGGCCGAAGAAGAGGTTGTAACTGTAATTGTTCCAAGGTAGTAGCGGTCATGACATTGATGGATGCCCCTAGGTCTATGAGAGTGTTTCCGATGGAGACCTCCTTAATGGTTATGGTCACTACGAGGTTTCCTGGATTCCCATACTTTGCTAGCTTTGGCTACTCTGATATGTACTCAGAGAGTCCTCCTACCAAATGTATTGTAGGGGGGTCCTTTTGCTTCCTACCTGGCTTATTAATACATAATTCTTTGACTACCTTACTATAGATTGGAATGTATTTAATGGCTTGAAGTAGAGGAATCTTGACACAAATATTTTTCAATTCATTCAAAATGTCAAATTTCGGTCGGGTGGTAGGTTTCTTGATCACCAATCGGTCTGGATAAGGAGGGACCTTCGTAATTTGTGAAGGTTCATTTTGGGGAAGCTTGGGTTCTTGATTATTCGGGATAATAATATCTTCCCACCTAGTGTCATCCATGGGTTGTTGGGTGATTTCTTCTTCTTCTTCTTCCTGGATGACTACTAAAGGTCTCTGCCTATCTAGAACTTTTCCCAATCTTAGTTGAATTTCCTGTAATGTAATAGGAGTAATAACATATGTCGGGAAGACCTGCATATCAACATTGTTAAGAGGTTGAGGGGGCTTATTATTGGGATTCGGCACTAGCTGTACCGGTAATAGTGTCAGTTTTGGGGAGCTTGCATTTTGAAATTGTAGTGGTTGTTGTTGTGGGATAGGAGGTAAAGGTGGTGGAACAAAACCTGGCAGAAGCTGCGGAGTGTTTGATGAGAAATGAGGATAAGGATGGTTGTACATAGGAATAGGTGGAGCTTGAGGGTTTCCTAGATTGTGTCCTGCTCTCCATCCTTGTAGCCAAAGATGTTGGTATTGAGTAGACCAATTTTTCCAACCTGGTGGGTTCCACTATTGTTGTTGTTGATAATAGGGTGGAACTTGGGATTGTAGATTTGGGTATGTGGGATGATTCCTAGGCTTCCATGGCCTCCTAGGTGCATAAGAAGACTCCCCAGAATCTCCACTCCTATAGATGGATAATAAACCAGGCAAGGATGGACATTTCTCAGTTGAATGGTCTTCTATACAGAAGCCACAAACTGAAATGTTATCTAATGGGCATTCCCTTGAGGAATGCTTCCTTCTGCATCTTGGGCAATATATGTTCATTGCTGCATTTTCTTCCTCCTGTTTATTTTTGAGTTTAAGAGTATCCAACTGGGAACCTATTATGCTTAGGATGTCTGTCTTAGAGTTTTCTAGAAGGTTCCCTATCTCTTCTCTTTTAATACCACCTGAACTAACTAGTTTTAAGCTTCTATTGTAAGGGTCCCGAACATTCTTTCATGTTTTAGCTCTACTCCTTGAGTAGTTTTTACACATTTCACATACTTCAACAAATGGTTTATGATAAATATCACTTGATGAAATCAGGTTAAGTATCTCTAAATATTCTTCTGAAATTCCTAAAAGGAAAAGAGCCCTAACTGCATCCTCTGGGAGGTCATGGTATTTTGACTTCTGGGAGATATAACCAAATATTTTCATATATTCTTCAAGGGTCTCAGCTTCTAAATGTTGGAATTTAAATATGTCATTACGAGACTCTTTAGTCTTGCAATAGTCTTGGTATTTCTTGAGAAATATGTCTTTCATGGATTCCCAAGACCTAATACTGGATTCTCCCAACTACATGAACCATCTTAATGCAAATTATTTGAGGGTGGCAAGAAAGAGTTTTAATTTATGGGCATCTTGCACATAGTTGTAGCTCTTGCACAAGATGTCAAATTCAAATAGGAAGGTGTCTGGATCTTCATTGTTTTTTCCATAAAAGGTAGGCAGTGTTGAGAGAGGAATATTCTTCATGTTGACATTTGGAGTGGTGTCTAAAATCGGAAATCCAAAGGTAGTTTCGGTTTGGTCTCTAGTTTCTTCTTCCTCCATGTGTCATACATTGTTATGGTCCTCCTGATCACCCATATTGGCTTGGTTTCCAAAAAGAGAGTACTTAAGTGGTTTTATCTTTGAAGAAAACAAGGTTTCCCTTTGATGAAAAGGTCTTCCTGTTGATTGGATGTCTGGGACTCTACTCGAGTCGGTTGATATTATCGGTGCCAAAGTTTCTGTGTCAATTTGAGAGATAATTACATTGGCTGAGATACCAAACAAAAGATTCACTTGTTCAGGGTCTATGATATCTTTAAAATGAGAGTCCCCTGGTGGTGGTGTAAAAGAAAAGGTTGTGTTGTTTGGTTCTATGGAAGACTCAAATGGTCTTGCCTCCTATCCTAGTTTGATTGATGCTTCAATTTCTTGTTCTATAGTGCTCCCTATGTTAGTCCCTTCAGAGACTATTTTAGCTCTTTGGGTTGATCTAGCTCCTGTTTTTCGATATTGGTCTGTGGATTTTATAAGCAGAACGTTCCTTCCCCCAAAGAGATCGGAAAGAACCTTGGTTGAAAGGTCTGATTTTGATTTAATTTATCTAACTTGTGGGTCTCTAGGCCTATGCATGAAAGAAAGCAACAACAAAAAGAAAAATATACCATTTGATTTCTAGGTCTATTCATGAAAGTAAACAAAAAGAAAAACTACTATTGGGTTTGGGGGAACCTACTATAGCAGATGCGCAAGTTCTTACCTTTCGCATTAAAATTCCCCCACCACCAAATTAATGATAAGGTCTAAGTATGATCTAATTCCTAATTACTTATTATCTTAAGACAACTCCCTAGCAACGGTGCCAAAATGTTAGGTGATTTATATGTACTAAAAAAGACACTAAACTACCCTCAATTAAATTGTCAACCCAGGGTAAGTAAACTTAGAGTTGTAGCAAAATATATGCCAAAGGTAAAAGACTGGTAGGAGTATAATCTAATTAATGAAAGCAGCTATCTAAGACTAATCTATTCAAGAAAACCTATCTAATGAGCAAACCCTACTAAGCAACATGAAACTAGGTAACCTAAGTACTTTTGGGCCAAGGACTGATGGATAATTCCTAAGAAAGCAAGTAAAAACCCTATTCAAAGAAAACTAGTTCATGACAATAAGAAAAGGTAAACTACTAAGCATACTAAGAAAATGATGAAAGAAAACTACTTTTAACTTGCCAACCTACATTCAATGAGCAACTACCCTATGAAAGCAATTAAATAAGCAAGTAAGCAAAAGCACCTATCTAACCTATTAAAGAAAATAGACAAGTAAGCAAAGACACCTAACTAACCTACTAAAGCAAAAGACAAGTAAGCGAAGACAACTATCTATCCTACTAAAGCAAAGGGACAAGTAAACAAAGACTTCTCATTGAACAACTAGTAGCCTAAGAGGCAAGTGGACTAAATGCTTGATGCAAAACTATTTCTAATGCATGAGATGAAATCCATTTTATTGAAAGAAATGAGGACTACCAACTAAATGCCTAATTTACAATAAACAAAACTGCTCTTAATCTATGGAAGCAAAAGACTAACTACCCTATAACAACAATAAAACTATATTCTAACCTATGAAAGCAAGAAACTATCTTTTCTGATCTACAAAAACAAGAAACTATCTTTAATCTATGAAACACTCAAATGTAATGCTCGTGGTTGTGTGAATGCCTTCGGTGGTGACGGATGATATCTCAATGACACTTGACAACAAAGGACAATTCCAACGGTATAAACTCAACACTAATCTCAATGGCAAAATGAAAGGTATGTATTAAACAATCCAATGAAAATTTAGCCATGACAAAAGTAATGTTAAATACCCTACATATTCATGTATAAACCATTAACATCATAATGAGATCATCGTTATGTAACTAAGGAATTTAATTGCATTTTAATCTATGAAAGGAAATTGTGTAAAGGAAAATTATGCTATGTCTATTCTAATCATTCAATCTATGATGAATTAAAAACATAAATTAAACTATGATATCAAGAAGTAAACTGACGATTACATTAACCAAGAACGAAGCAAATGAAATCTATCTAAAACTGAAGTAAGCAAACTATAACTAAGAATGGGAATTAAATCTATCCATCCATCGACATCCATGTCAAAGAAACCCAAGTTAAAACTCTATTCTATCTAATTAAAAATATGTTTTAAACTAGACTATAAAATCATAAAAGAAAGTATGATCTAACGTCTAACTGCACATGGGGTTAGTGTAGAAACTTGCAAGTTTGTTCCTAATCTACAAAACTAATACATGCTAACACATATCATCATCTAACCTGCAAAATAAAAGCAAGACAATTAAGCTACAACAAATTGATCAATTAGATAAAAAACACACATGTACAGGAAATAAGAAAGAGTAGTTAAATTAAGAAATTTCATAAAAAACAAAAATACAATCCCCAGAATGCTGGTGGGCCCCCCAGCAAGTCGTGGCTACCTTCTACAAGCACACCACGAACTTCAACAGGCCGAATTCACCTTGAAAACATGAAAATGCAATTCTAGCACAATTCTGGCAATGTGAATTGTCAAAACAGAGTAAAAACGAGTTTCTGGCAATTCTAATTCTTATGCTACTTGGTTAACAATCTAATGACCATCCTATCGGTATTTGTAAGCTTACAACCCAGGTGGTCGACCACAGGAGGGTCGAACCACATCTAAATTCAGCAAATTACAATAAATGCGGCCATAACTAACAAAACGGAGGAAGCCAATAATCGCCCTCTTTGGACAACTCTAATAAAGTTGTCTTGAGCTTAGTATATGGAGGGGGCGATGATAAACAAAATCCATGTGCCTGATTTGTCCATCACTAGCCGCCAATACCATAACCGCCAACTCAGCTTGCATTTTTGTGCAATACTGGGTGCTGGAACGAGTGTCGGATCGGGTACTGGAACGAGTGCTGGAACGAGTGTTGGATCAAGTGCCGGAACTGGAAACATGGTGTGTTTTTCCCTCTAACAACAAAAAAACATGAATTAACTCTTGGAAACCATAAAACATGATGAATTAAACTTGACTTAAACATAAAACAAGAATTACACGTACCTCATGCCGATTACACCATTTTATCATAAAATTCTTCAAAAAGCTCCTTCAAAACATGCAAAACATATATGTACATGCGGAAAAAATGTATAATAACCGTCATAAAAATGAACATATCTCGGGCCCAACAGTTGTCATTGATGTCAACCCTTGGAGTGTGATCTTGGAGAATTATGTCAACCCTTAGAGATCGATGTCAATCCTGGAATAATTCTGGTAGCATATTTCGGTAGCCCCAATGGTGTGGTTTTGGTACCCAAAGTTGAATGCAGAATATGGACATGAAGGATAGTGTAAATGCAGACATGACCCTCATAAATTTATAGTACTTGTCGTGTCATTTCCGGTGATATGTGGAATGCCATGTAGTTCCTCACGGTTAGGGAGTTATGACCTTGTAAAGTTGGAAGCTTTGAAGTGTGGTTAAGAAGCCCTGGTTGGTTACAAGTCAACTAGTCAAAGGGATAAAGTTTTTGTAACAAGAAAACCCTAGAAGACCCAAAGTAAGGAAGGGAGTTACCTAGAATTGGTATAAATACACCTCAAGGAGTCATTCATTTGAACACATTCACACACTTATTCATTGATAATCTATCTCGTGATCTAGTGAAATTTTTATGGTCTAGTGAATTGTTATGGTCTATTTTGGTATTTTTGTGAATGCAATGGGAAGTTTGAGGCAACGAAGAAAGTATGAGAAAAGAGTGAGAGTTTCAGAGTTGCACAAGACTAGGATTTTTTAAAAACCCTAATTTAGGAAGCACTCTCTTGTTGGAGTGTACCTTACTAGCAAGGCACTCACAGGTTGCCCCATGTCTGTCTAGCGAGGCACTAGTAAATTGGGGTAAATGTTAGTACTAGGTTCTTAAAGTTTGAAGCAAGTACACAAGTCAACATTCTACAGGTTCAAGTCAAATAAATAATTTTCGGTATAATTGTATGTTTGTTTTTATGGTTACTTTTCCATATGATGTGGTGAATACTTGAGGCATTCTTGGTATTGTTGGTCTTGTACTTGGACATATGGTTGGAAGAGTGAGGAGCACTCACATTTATGGTACATCATTTATTTGGTTCTTATAGCTCACATATTTGAGTTACTTGTACATGGTTGAGGGATATTCATGTTGTATGGTGATGTATGCATGAGGGGCATGCATAGGTTTTTTGAGATGCTTCATTGATGACATGGTACAGATCTTCATATAATTGATGATATGGTATATGAAATAGGTTGTACATGGTTGATGCTCGAGTTTATGTATCTTTTGGTTCATGATTAATGCATTATATAGTATGTATATTGGTATACACTTGATGCATGGTATTATGCAGGTTTAGTTGGTTGATAATCAGATACAGGTTGATGAGACCATGATAGAGTTGTGACACTGACAATGATAGAGTTGTGACAGTGACAATGGAAGATTTCATGACACTTGGTCCCCATTTGTATTTCAGGGCAGCAGGACAGGGAAAGGAAAGGCGGTTGTATCCAACTTCTGGTTGTATCTGGAAAACCTAGGGGGTTGTATCGTCCTTCTTGTTGGAGCCAGAGAATCAGAGAGTTGTAACTTCCTTTGGGTTGGAGTCTAAGAATAGGGGGTTGGAGCCTCCTTCCAGTTGTAGATGGAGAATCAGAAGTTGGTGCTTCCAATGAATTTTTTATTTTGATAAATATATAAGAAAATCATTATGTGGTTTTCTCCCATTTGGGTTTCTACATAAATACTAGTGTACCGTGTATCTATTATGATGTGATTTTGTTCATGTT
>JASDQU010381040.1:0-11189 GCA_032191745.1 Picea mariana | reverse complement strand
AAGGTGATATTTTCTTTGTCAGAAAAATTGTGAACAAAGAAATAACCTTCTAGCAGAGTTAACGATTTTTCCAGGGCTTTTGCATCTATCTATCCTTCAAATACAGGAATATCAAAATTAACTTGTACCTTGAAAGGAGAGGTTCTTCCAAAGTGGTCGCTTGATGAAGATGCGCCTGTTGCTATCGACGGGCATTGAAGGATGTGGGAAGAATTCTCCATCATTTCGTCCCTCTGTCGTGTGAGAGTTTTCTCAAGCAACAGAATGATAGGATCATCTACTCCGTCGTTTTTATTTTCTTCCGCCATTGAGGGTTTCTTCGGTGTGCGAGAGATATTGTCTTCAAGAGAGACAAGATCGAGACCCAAGTTTATATAATCAGACCTCATCGGGGACATGCACTGAAAAAACGATCAAGAACAACCTGCTCTGATGCCACTGATCCTGATTATTTTCAGCACGAAATGAGAGCGGAGATATAATAAAGAAATGCACAGAGATATCGCGTATATCCAATAATATAACAGAAATATATCAGAGATGAAACCATAAACATAGATATATAGTAATACATGATTTCTATTAATGAAATAAATGTACAGAGATTGTAAAAATACAGAGTGAAAGACTCGCTAGAATGGTGGCAGCTTATCTCTAAGAAGAGATGTGACGGCTACTCGCATTCGCAAGAAGATGATTACAATGAGGCTCTTAAGGCATTTTTAAAATAAACAGGAATGCCAAAAACCCTAGAAATCCAAAAACTTAACCCTAGGAGATGAAGCGCCAAAAGTCATGTGGGCCCCATTTGGGTAAGTTAGTACATCAACTTCCCGGGATCGTAACATTTGCATATGATCTCCATTTTAGGCGTATGATAGCTTGTTGGAAAGGTATCGTCGAGGAGATTCATTTTGGGGGATAAATCATACCTTTGGATATCATTGAGAACCTCTATCTCGAAAAACCTTCATTTGGGCCCGCAAAATGGCCCCGAAAGTTAAAACCTGCTAAAAATAGTAAATTGCCAAATTTGCCAGAAAACTGTTTTGAGCCAGTCGAAAAAGGTGGGTGGCCACCAATATCCACCTGGATCAATACATAGCTACAAACAAAAATAGAATCTTGAGTTATGGATCGGTGAAATCCACTTATTACATTTTTTCCAAGAAGCCCTTCTAACATAAGGGTCAATCACGAGGTTGCATTGAGACTGGCATAGTTACTCACCCTGCTTTGTTGGTCTCGGTGTAGACATTACACGTATTATGGGGGTCTCTTGAAGGTATACCCACAATGATGAGTGGAAGCCTTTCAAGTTTATTTCTGTCTAGATACCCTGCCTTTGCACGTGGATCGGACTGTCGACTGTTTCCCCAGGCATCACTGTAGTAATTGGTAACCTTAGTGGCCTTTCTCTTTAGGTTCTTTACGCAAGGTGACTGTGGAGGGGAAAGTCTTAACGGTACCTGGAATCGACGTTGGCCAAACTCACTTGGGCTCCTTGGAGGGTATACCCACGATTATGTGTGGGATATTGCACCAAGGCGTAAGTTCATTAAGCAGGTCGTCAATGTAACTTTTCCACTAGCTCTATCTCAGCCCTTTCTTAATTTGATCCCGCGACGTTGGATTTCATCACCAACTAGTGAGTTCATTGTGAGAAAGTTTTGTTTGCTTGCTTGCTTACTAGATTTTTAGTGTGTGCTATTTGTTTTCCCTAGCAAACTCTAGGTTGGATATTTATCTAATGGCGTCAATTCCTGAAATGACCAATGAAGGAACCCCTGCTCCAGGGGAACCTTTTGTTTTTCCTTCTTACGGAAACATTGGTCCTCCTCACATTGCTACTTTGAGCCTTCCAGGCCTAACGATTGGATTGCTGGTGTGGTTGTTTTCCACTAAGGTAGCCCCAAATGCAGTTAGTGCTTCATTTGTAAGCACTTCCCCCCAAGAACATCAACCTCATTTTAATCCTTCGCCTTCTTCACCAGTAAGATCTTCTTCACATTCTTCACCTGTAAGGTCTCCTTCTATTTCATCTTCTTCGCCGAGTGAAAGATTTGAAGCTAGTAACTCGGTGGATAAGAAGAAGAAGAAAATGAAGAATAAGAAGAAGAAGAAAAAGAAGAATAAGAAGAAGAAAAATAAAAAAGATTCCAAACTTTCAACCACTACCGGACATGTTGGAAAGAAACCAATTACTGTTAATCATGCTGGGAGTGTTGATTATTTCAAGATCACCCAAACCACACGCAAGCCCAAGTACCCTTGCAGGCTCATTAAGGGTAGCCATCTTATTAAGGATTGCCCTAGTTTATCCAAGGTTATAGAATCATGGTCTACACACCCTCACCATCCCCTGTCATCAGCCTCTGAACAACATGTTGATGACTTCCCGTCAACTAGTCAAGATACTGTTGGGAAGAAGAAAAGTAGAGTCAAGTTCCCATGCATGTTATGCAAATGGAGTCATCTAACTCACCTTTTCCCTCGTATGGATGAAGCCTCAAAATTCCTGGAAAACATGCCTGTTTCACAGCCTCAACTTATAGCTTCTTATCGCAAGGTTCTTCTCGACCCACCCGTCGTTGATGGAATGATCAATCTGGTCCCTTCATCGGCTAGTCCGATTAATCATGTCGTCAATATGGTCACATCCTTATTTGAACCAGTTGACAAAGTGGTCAATCCGATCCCCTCCTCGGTCGATCCCACTCTCCCGTTAGAGAGTGCAACCCAAGTGGTTGATTCGATCCCATATTCGGTCAATCCCACTCTCCCGTTAGAGAGTGAAACCCAAGTGGTTGATCCATTTCCACCTGTCGACCCCATTCTCCCCTTGGAGAATGAAACCCAAGTGGTCAATTTGATGTCATTATCAGTCGATCCTACTCTCCCGCTCGAGAGTAAACCCAATACTACCCATGTTTTTCTCGTTGATATAGACTCTACCATGCCGGGGGGTATTCCTCCTTCTCCCGTGGAACCTCCTCCAAGTAATGAGGCCATCTATTTTGATTGGGGTGTGCTAACTGGACCTCGTCTTCCCTCTCACATTCCTTTCCATATTACAGTGCAAGTTTGTGGTCGGGACGTTCCTCAGACACTGATAGATGAAGGTGCGTCCATTATTATTTTGTCCTCTATTTCTTGGCAGAATTTGGGTTGTCCTCAGCTTGCACCGGTTATGCAGAATCTATTAGATTTTAACAGAAGAACCAATCAACCTTTAGGGACCCTTCCTCAGTTTCCTGTAACTTTGGGAGGGAAAACTGTCTTTATTGATGTCATGGTAGTCCAAGATCCCTTGCATTTCGCTTTACTCCTTGGGTGGGATTATGTCTATGCCATGAAAGCTATTGTGTCCACTCTTTTTCTTGTGATATATTTCCCTCACGATGGAAGAATTGTGACTATTGATCAAATTTCATTCATCGGTCCTGACTGGATTACCTCCCTAAATGGTTCTTATATGAAGACGATATCACCCCCACCACATGTTAATTATGTGGCATCGTCTCCCATGACTTCAGCTTCTAATGACTTGGATCCGGTAGTTGACATGGTGACCTCTTTGGTAGGGATATTGGAGCTTGACCTCCTTACCCCTCTCGCGACCCTCGACATGTGTTCTTTCCAGAGTATGTTTCTTCCATTGAGTGAACATATCTTGGAGGCCATGACCGAGTTTTTTCCCTTCACGTGGTGTCCTTCCAGAGCACTATCCTCTTGGAAGCCATGATCAAGAAGAGAGTTATGAAGCATGATTTTTTGATTTCAAGATCGTTAAAAAATGAAACCAGCTCTGAGCATGATTTTCTGATTTCAAGCTCGTTAAAAAATGAAACCATCTCTAAGCATGATTTTATGATTTCAAGCTCATTAAAAAATGAAACCATCTCTGAGCATGATTTTTTGATTTCAAGCTCATTAAAAAATGAAACAGAGGTCCAGGGATTGAACCTAGAATTTCGAGTATAGTTCTTATCCCATGTCAAGCTCATTAAAAAATGAAACAATTTCCCCCTCTCTATTGAGTCAAGTCCTTCGTCTAGTATTTTAAGCTTCATTTTCATCTGCTTTTGAAGTTGGAAAAAGCTAAGCTTGGGGGGCATTGTCTCAGCCTCTAGAATTCATGATGAAGTTAAACTGTTGGATTCTTAAGTTGGGGGTTAAGTACCAACCATCCCTGGATTATGCGTTGGGAAGTCGCAAGCATAGTTTTTTTCTGGTTCAAGCTTGTGTAAAAATGAAACCACCTACCTCAAGCATAGTTTCCTTTGGTTCAATCTTGTATAAAATTGAAACCAGGTCCAAGCATAGTTTTGTTTAGTTTTTAAGCTTATGTAAAAATAAAATCTATCCCAAGCATAGTTTTGTTTTGTTTTAAAGCTTGCGTAAAAATGAAAACAATCCTGAGCTTAGTCTTTGTTCTTTCTCATGCTCGTAAATACATGAGAATAAGTTACCGAGCTTAGTCTTTGTTCTTTCTTGTGCTCATAAATATGTGAGAATGTAACCGAGTATACTTTTATCACTTTTTCAGACTCGTAAAGGTTATACAAAAAATGAACCCCCCGGAGTTCCCTTTAAGCTCTTTTCAGACTCTCTAAACATGAAAAGATTGCCGAGCGACCTTGTTCTTTTCATGCTCGTTAAAGCATTTGAAGAAAACGTCTGTTGAGCGGTAGTTTATATTTGTTTCGGTCTCTTCAGACCAACTTATGAAAAAGGAACTGAGAGAGTTCTCTTTAAGTGTTTTTCAGACTCTATAAACATGAAAAACCCATGAGTTTTCTTTCTTTGGACTCGTAAAACAAACATCGAAAGGCCCATATGGGACTGAACCACTCCTTATTAGGGTTCATTAGACATACTCTGAGGGACTTGTCCAAAGGATGATCTTACATTTACAAGCATACGTTATCCTCCTCAAGTTTGTGTAAAAAATAAAGAGGTACTCGCCAAAAATGGTGGGGGAAAAATTGGGAAAGAAATGTGTCCAAACCTGTATTCTATGGAAGAGTCTCTTTTGAACATGACACCCTTTCACTCGCCTTGCGTCTCTGTTGGAAAATATTCTTTTATTTTGATCATACTCTATAAGATTACAAATTGGTCTTTGATCCCTGTTGTTGAGTAAGTTTTTCCAAGACAGTTGTTGTGTCGTCAATATGTTCAAAAAATAAGTTCAACCCGAAAATCCTTCTATTGCGTCGACCATTTTTGCAGTCCTTAAGCCTTCTATTACGTCAACCATCCCTGAGTCAGTCCTGAGTTACTTGTTACTCTGATCTACATCAAATCTTGTTACTCGTTTCATGTCATTGATGGAGGATACATTAAGGCCCTCCTGTGACGAGTCTTTTCATGTCGACTTCAACTCATTATCCAGGAATTAGACTTAGAAACTAATTGGTACCTTGGAACTTGCATGCCTCAATGGCAGGTTTCCTTGCTTTCAACAGTGGGTTTTCATTATTGACCCTTGATCGAGAGATTCCACCAAGTGTTCGACCTCAGATATTGATTCATATTTGTTGGATTGTACTAGAGTACCTTGGGAGTCATTGACATTAATGGTGATTTCTCTTGCACTTGTTAACGGTATTCACTAATGACCGGTAATAAAGTGGTTTCTACCATGTTCGACTTCAGCACATGTATTCGTATGGTTAGATTCGTACTATAGAGTAGTGGAGATGAAGACCCTGAATCTTTTCTCATAGATTCAGGTTGCGTTGGAGTATATTCAGTTTGTACTATTGCATAGATCCACATTGTATGTCTCATGTGGCTATGTTCAAATTTGAGTCTTTAACACATAGATCCACAATGTATTTTTGGTGGCTATGTTCAGATTTGAGTCATATTGGCATAGATCCACAGTGTATGTTTGGTGGCCATGACCTGTCTTACTTGACATGGATCTTTGGATGTCAGTATTTATGCTTTGAGTCATTTGTATTCTGAGTATGGGAATGCCTACCTCAATGATGATATATTATTGTACTGTATTTCCTTGTTTGTTGGTAGATTTCCGACCGACGTGTTCCTTGTTCCCTACACACACTTGATAAATTATATCAGCTATCACTCTGTTCTAACTTCATACTTTGGGGGGCTCTCTGTTATACATTGTTTTTGTCACCACTATGACCGTTAATGATGTAAACCTATCTATTGCCTTCAGAGGGGTCAGTGGCCTGAATTCCTGAAGAAAGAAGGGAGAAGAACTTTACCTAAGAGAAGAAATTGGATTTTCCTTTGTGAAAACCCTATTAAGGAGGATTTTTGTAGGTTGCTCTATACATAGGGTGCAGAAATGCCTGATTTCCACAGGCTGCACTATAGCTAGGTCACAGAGTTTTCGTAGGCTGCATTAAATCTAGGGTGTGGTGGCCTTCGTACATGGGGAAAATGATCATTTTCTCGATGCTTCTAGAAGGAGAAACTTCTATGGTGAGGTGGCCTCCGATTGGTTTGGATCTGAATCGCTTTCATGATTTAGTGGGATCATCCTAACCTCCTCACCTTATCCTCTTCAACTTATAAAAGGAGAGGAGCTCTCATGGGGAAAGTTAGCTTGTTTGAGTTGGATTGAGCTTGGGAAATTTGTGTTGGATTTGAGTTTTTCTTTGTCAAGATAGATTGTGAGTAGCTATCAAATCCATGGTCTTAGAATCCTTGGAGCAAGAAGTGTGTGGGAAGCAAGGAACCGTTGGAAGGAACCTTACGACATCAAGGCATCCGGTTGTAATCTCTCTTCCTATTATTAATATAATACAGTTGCATGCTTCTTTCCCATAGAATTATCTTTATTTTATTGCATAATTCCTTAATCATATGCATAGGTTTTCATTGAATATATTCTCTCTGCTTTCACTTTGGCTGGTTTGTGTCTCACTGCAGAATCAATATCACAAGAGCACTAGAGTGAAATAGGGACAACAAAGACATAAGGAAGTGATATTCAAAGGTATGCCACTCATCCTTTCTTTGATGATAGATTCTATGATTAGAGACTAGGTAAAGCGCCATGTTCTGTCTCGTTTTGTTCTAGATCTAGGTGGATCTAGGGAGATTAGTTTATGTCCGCATTTACCAATTTATCCAAAAGCAATGAGGTTCTTTTGGCTGCTACTATCAACAATGAAATGAAATAGGGTCCCATTCACCCACATATGTGAATGGAAGAGGCGCTCCCCCTCTTCAGGATCTACTGGTTCTTCTGGTTGAATTGTTGTAGTCATGACAATAACAATGGGGTCTGTGTCGATGATTTGTCTGTTTTCAATATTTTCTGGATCAGATTCTGAATCAAGGTTCGACTCCTTATCTTTCACCTCGACCACCAATGACTATTTTGAGTGACATTCATCGATGTTGTGGTAGGGGATTTTGTGGAAGAAGCACCACTTCCCAGTGTTATTCTTCGTCTTTCCTTTACCCTTCTTTTCCTGTGTCTTGGACTAGTTTTTAGAAGGTTATTGGTTAGGGTTGTCTTTACCATGCTTTGGTTGTTGCGGATTTTCAGACCCAAACTCCCATTTTTTCTGGTGACTAAATTTCTTCTCGATTTTGGCAGCATATCGATAGGAAACTCCCAATGATGAGATGTTTAGGAAATCCATTTCGGTTTGGATGTACCTATGTAGAGCCCCACGGTATTTCAGAACCAGATTCCGCTCAGATTCTTTGATACTCAACTTGGTGCGCAAGGTATGTAAAGTATTTGTGAACTCCGACATTGTTTGGCTCTTCTCTTTCTGCAGTGTGGTCCATCTCATGTACTGGTCTTCATAGTTATCAATAGGGCAGTATTGTTCCTTGACCGCATCCACAAAACAATCCCATGTGAGCTCAGCCCCATATATTCCAGATTCCTCTATGGAAATTTTCTCCCAGTAAGTTTCCAACCAATGTTTTACATGGGGGAGATCCTTGAGGAGTGCGAAGGTGATCTTTTCCCTATCGAAAAAATTGTGAACAGAGAAATAAATTTCTAGCACATTCAACCATTTTTCTAAGGCATTCACATCTATTTGACATTCAAATACAGGAATATCAAAATTAACTTGTACCTTGAAGGGAGAGGTTCCTCCAAAGTGGACGCTTGATAAAGATACGCTTTTTTCTATCGATAGACATTGAAGGATGTGGGAAAAATTATCCATCATTTCGTCCCTCTGTCGTGCAAGAGCTTACTCAAGCAACAAGTTAATAGAATCTTTTGCTCCATCATTTTTCTTTTCTTCTGCCATAGAGCGTTTAATGGGTGTGCGAGAGCGATTTTCCTCAAGAGAGACAACCTCAAGACCCAACTTGCTATACTCGTACCTCATCGGGGACATGCACTAAAAAACGATCAAGAGAAACCTCCTCTGATACCACTAATTTAGATTATTTTCAGAACGAATTGAAAGTAGAGATATTAAAATGAAATACACATAAAAATTTCCATAAACATAGAAATACAACGATACATGATTTCTATTAATGAAAGAAATGTACAGAGACTGTAAAAATACATAGTGCAAGACCCGTTAGAATGGTAACAACTTTATCTCTAAGAGGAGATGTGACGGCTACGCTCATTTGCAAGAAGATGACTACAATGAGGATCTAAAGGCCTTTTTATGATAAACATGAATGACAAAACCCTAGACATCTTAAACCCTAACCCTAGGAAAGGAAGCGCCAAAAGTCATGTGGGCCTCGTTGAGGTAGGTTAGTACATTAAGTTCCAGGGGTCGTAACTTTTGCATACGATATCCGTTTTAGGCGTGTGATAGCCCGTTGGAAAGGTATTTTCAAGAAATACGCATTATGGCATCAAATTTGGACTCAGTCTATAGTTTGATTGTGGAAATCCAAGAAACACCATTGTTACTGAGAGGGGGGTGAATCGGTATCAAATACAATTTAAAAACTTTTTCAACTTATACTTCAACCATATTATATATTAAATTATATCCAATGAGAAATGAACAATAGTAGAAGAGTTACACCAATACACCATTCACAATATATGAGAAATAATCAATAGTTATTGTTCAAGGGAAGTAATGACTTCCAAAGGTAGCTACAACTTTGAAATATAAAGGGAGGGATAAACCTCCAAAAGGAAGATACAATCCTCCAATATCAAGAGAGTGTTGACATCTCCATCCTTTCCCCTTCCTTCAACCCAAGAATATATGAGAGATAATAAAACTTTACATTAAATTATCACTATCAACCAACCATCACATAGAACCTGATAATGCTTCTCGAGACTTCTTCAACTTCTGCAATTCTTCATTTCTTAGAATACTATGATCCTATAGATAATATTACTCAATGTATTCTTTGAAACTCATCTAAGTTTCACTCCTTGAATCCTCCCAGAAAAGGATTTATAGAGAAAATGGTAGACCTTATTGAATTCTGGTTTATTCAGGAGAGTGAACTTGTACAACATGCCCCACGCTCAATTTTTAACATCAGATTCTGGAATTTGTACACAGGAAACTAAAACCCATACTATTTCTAATGCAATTGGTCTCACTTCATTTTGAGTTTCTATGAATACATTATGATTGTTTTAACCAGAACACTTGTTTATGACTAGCTTCAAGACTAGTCAAAAACCCTATCTTCCACAGAGTGTATCTCCAAAAGTAGAGTGAATAAAGAGCTGAAATTTTTACCACAGGTACCTAGATATGTCTTCTCAATAGCCTACAAATTTCACCATCTGAATCGGTCTAGAAACAAAGTTATAGCGAAAATGGTAATATGACCTGTAAATAACATACCTTAGAACACATCACCAAAAGACTTCATCCTCCCTTGAAATTCGACCTTCTTTACTTCAGATTTCCTCTGAAATTCAACTTATATCTCCTTGTTCATTAACAAACTTATGTGTGTTAAAAAATGAAAGTATAATGAAATATATTTATACCCTTTATGTCACTTCCTTTTAACATTAGGGTCGACCTGACACTTTCTTATTTTGTAATTCTTTACTTTAATTATCTTCAGGGCCGACCTGTACTTCCTTCTTCAATTCACGTTGTCATCTTCAAAAATTCATTTCTTCTCAACCATGAGGATCCACATGACGTGCCACCTACCACCAGAATCAACATGATGTATATTATCCATCCATGGGTGTTGTATCTGCATGTGCACTGTCCTTCATGTCCAAATACCTTCATCAATTTTGGGGTCCAAAACTAATGACTAGGGTTGACATCAATGACAACAACCAATATTCCAACAATATCCCCCTTTTTCATTGATGACAACACTCATTCTCCCCTTGTCACCATGATCCCAATTTCTCTACCCCTTTGATATCAATGGAAAAGGGTGGGGTTGTTCCCCCTGAGTTCAATGGCATAAGGTGACCTTGTTCTTTGGGGCTGCTCCCCCTGAACATGTGGCACTCAATAATACTTCATCCTTATTTTTGGTCTTTGGGACTTTTTCTTCCTTGGAATCCTTTTGTGTGGCTTCTGTCTTCTTTCTCTTCCTCATGTCTAGGATGTATATGTTGTTCAGTCTTCTTGTTGTAGTTGAAACCAATCTTCCTGAGTTATTTTCTCTGATTTTACATTTTCAGGAGTCAAACGTAAGAGTGTATCCTTGATCACATATTCTGCTGACACTGAGGAGATTATGCTTCAGATCTTCAACCAATAGGAATTTTCTTGCTTTTACATTTTCACTTCCAAGCTTTTCAGTTCATTTTCCAAGTATTTTGGTAGATGAGTCATCTCCAAATGCAACATTTCCACCCTTTTTCTTCAAGCTATCAAATTTGCTTTGATCTCCGGTCATATGAGATGATAACCCACTATCTATGAACCATTCATCTTCTCTTTGCATTCTTTAGGGACCAATGCTATTCGACAGTTTTCATTGTGTGGAATTTCTTTCCTTTTCCATGTTGTAGTTGGTATAGGGACATTTGGCATAAGATTATCTTCCTTCATCTCCCTGCAATCTCGTGCTTTGTGACCAAGATTATTGCACTTGTAGCATACAATATTTTGATCCTCTAATGAGTCAAATGGATTATAATTTATGTTGACAGGTCTACAAACATTTCCATATCTACTATTTTCACCATTCATGTAGCTTGCGTATTTATTCCTTTCATTGATTCTACAATTGATTGCCTTGTGTCCAAAATT
>JASDQU010381033.1:0-11189 GCA_032191745.1 Picea mariana | reverse complement strand
CTCATTTTCAAAATATTGATCACACTACCAACCTTCCTAACCTCTTAACTCAACAAAAGTATGGTGATCTTGGAAAGCTTCTCTTAATGCTTTTCGAGCATAGAAACAAAATTCTAAAAAATCACAAGTAATCACTTACCCTCTTAAGATCCGATAACCAATTAGATCTTAGTAGACGTTAATCATTATCATCATCATCATCATCATCTTGTGAACATGGCAAGCACAAAAAAGAAGGAACTCACCTTATATTAAGAATGCTTCTACTTTCCAACATCTTTGACATGAATTATAACATGCACAAACTTACCTTTTTATAATTTTTTATTTATTAATATTGATTGAAAAATATATATTTTCCGTACAGTTCAGTCAATCATAAATTTTAATGATATATTATTATGTGAGGTTTTATATTTTGTTGGAGCATATTTATCCATTTTGGACACGTACATGAGCTTTGTATTAACAATAGATATAAATTTTATTGATATATGATTATGTGAAGTTTTATATTTTGGTGGGGTATATTTATCCATTTTGGACAGGTACATGAGATTTGTATTAACAATCGATATGGATTGATATTTTATTTAGATAAATATTTTAAATTTCATGTTTTGTGTAATTTTTTTTGTTATTTTACAATATAAATATAACAATTTCTATTATATATATTTAGTTTTTGGAATATTGAGCTTTGTATTAACAATAGATATGGATTGATATTTTATTTAAATAAATATTTTAAATTTCATGTTTTGTGAAAAAATAATATCTTATATTATTAAATATAATGAGTCTTTTCCAATATAATTTTTTTATTATTATTTTATAATAAAAAATAACAATTTCTATTATATATATTTGTTTTTTGAAATATTAAAATTGTAATTGTTTGATTATTAAAATTATATTTTAAATTTTTTGAAGTGCAAAATATAAAGGACAAAGGTTATTTCTCCATTAAAACCACCTAGCAAGCATTTACCCTTTTTACATGGGTCTATTGATTACATTTACTTTGGCTAATTTTCTATTAAAAAATTGCTTCAAATGTAGTCTCAGCATGAAGCCCCACTACAACTAAGATTAAACAAACAAAAAAAAAAATTGACATGCCGTCTCCTTTCCTTTATAAATAAGTTGTTTTTTTCTTTATTTTTTTTCAAAACTGTTCACATGTAAAATGTTTAAAGATATTTTTTAAAAATATTAAAATTTCTAAAATGTTTGAAAATATTTTTATAAAAATATTGGAATTTAGAAAGATTTTATTTAGTATTTATAAAATTTTGAGAATCCTTTTAAAGTTAATAAAATATTTTATAAAATTGAAATGATTAAATTTAATCCGTAAATTTTTCATAAAATTTTGAGAATCTTTTTAAAGTTAATAATTTATCTTATAAAATTGAAATGAATAAATTTAATCCTAAAATTTTCTAGTAAACCTTTTTTATAATTTTCTCATAAACCTTTTTTAAAATATAAAAAATAGATACTTGAATTTGAATTACTTAAATTCTAAAATAGATGATTGCTTAATAAATTTTATTTAGTATTTATAATATTTTGAAATTTTTTTAAGATTAAATAATTTATAATGATTAAATTTAATCCCTAAAATTTACCCTATTTAAAAATATATAACCTTAATATAAAAAAATGAAACATTGAATTTAAATAACTTGAATCCAAGAATGGAAGGCTATAGCATGCCTAGATGCACCCTGAGATTCCTATGAACCCATTGAAGAAGAAGAATGCAGGGGTAAGAGGTGCTCATAAATTGGTGACCCCATACAAGGGGAAGGTGGAAGCACAGCAGCACGTCGATACGAAGAAGGTGAAACAGTACTGGAGACCAGCGCACGATTAAACTTGCTACTTCGCACCCTCCCTCTCACGCGACGATGATAGAGAGGACTGGAATAGGCTCTCTCCAATTTGGCTTCTAAATTCATGAAAAACATTCGAGATCTCTCTGAATAGCTAGAAATTACTATATGCACTGTAACTGTCTGAACTAGAGCTCTTCTGAATACACAGAGACGCCTGTTGTCTAAGCTCCAGAGGATGCCATTGTGTCTCACCACGTTCACGGGGTAAACCCACTGGGTGTAAGGAGTCCCTTCTGTATTTGTTCCACTGCATCATCTATTCTAAGATAGTTGTTGAATCACTTATTTACTCTTCTTTTGATTTTTACAATCATTCATTCTGTTCCCTCCCTCTCGCATTGTATATCATTTCGCCTCGCCGAGTTTGATAGCTTGACACGGAGGTGGCATTAAACACATCCAGAAGGACGTCTAATCCACAAGTTGCATTAACTCTCCCAGTGTAGATGGCATACTGACAGCAGGCGGGCAGCCCTAACAGTGTCTTTAAGACCAGCACTGAATGTTGCTGCAGATGGTGTAGATGGCACACTGACAGCAGGCTGGCAGCCTGAAAGTAGTTTTTAAAAGTAAAGTAGCTGCAGGTGGTGTAGATGGCACCAGCCTGGAATTTCAAATTTACTTTGTCTGTTAAGTGCAAATTTGATGACAGGGGTTTGTTTTTCATGCCTATCATTTTAAGTATTATGTAGATTTATAAGTATCTATTTTTTTTATTTTTTATTTTTTGTTATATGTTAATTTATCATGATTAGGTTTTGTGTTCATATTTTCAAATTCCATTACTAAAATGAAAGTCATAGTAGGCAGAACTTCAAGATTTTCCTGGACACATTCATTTGATTATAGGCTCCGTTTCACCCCCAGAATATTCTAATAACATTAAATTAAATTAATAATGCTTCGTAACTAGTCGTTATTAGTGAGCAGTGCACTGTGCACACACCCAGTTAATCTATTCTCCACTGGATGAATGAAATAACTCAAGGGAGATGGACGCGATGCGACTCTAAAAAACACAGACACTTATATCTAAAGTAATTACTAGAAATTTAGAGATGCTGAATGCCTTAACTTCTATTTGAAAGAGTCCAACACTAAGCTGGTTCAACATGATAAGAATCCAACACCAGCAACGCCAACGTGAGAATTGCAACGCATTTAAGCCAAGGGAGAGAGTCAATTTAAGAGGTGAAATAACGCTGTATGGATCCATTCAAATATGAGGTGAAATTCCATTGTCTTCTCCATGGTCTCAAAAAAGGACCGACTCACTGATTGGCATTAAAATGGTTATAAAAATGCTTAAAAAAATCAAACGTATTTACAGAATACCGCTTATATTGCTTTAAAGAATACCACTACAAACGAGGGATTTTTTTTCTGGTTTTTTACAAACCCTGGATTACACATACTGCCACCCATTTTATGTAGATAATATGTGCTCAGACATGAGAAATTAGTTTTTTTTAGTTACAAATACTAGCTAAGCCAAGCGAACTTACCAAAACCCTGCCGAGTGAAGAAGAGGTCTACCATCTAAGGAAGAAAAAACAACGAGTACTGATCTACCAAGATCAAGAACTTCACGGCCTCCTTATTCTCTCTCTGAAGTAGGTTCACAGTTCACTGTTTCCTCCTGTTGATTCGAATTCTCTTCATAAGTGAATTTCCTTCCCCGGTACTTGGGAGAATGTGTTTCCCTCAGCGACGCCCCCAACAAACCGTGAACCCATAAAAGGTTCACCCCGGTGCTAGCGGGTGGGAGGGAATAATTGATCGAGTAAATGGATGCACCCACAAGTAGGGTTTATCTAACTGTTTTTTGTTCCATATTCCCCTTCAATGACTGGTCTTGGGAAACCATAATGGGAACTCGAATCGAATCGGTAGTAGGTACTGTCCAGTGGGAAATAAATGTTGTGACCAGAGGAGGAGCTCGAACGGGAGAAGATATCGGGACTTCACCAAGAGATACAATTTAGAAAGACAGACCAAGACCTCTAGGCTCTAGGCTCCGAAGATGGATCTAGTGAAACATAAGGAGTACTTCGAAATTTGGAGCAAGAGTACTTCGAAATTTGGAGTTGCAGCCTGCGCTAGGAGCTGCTAGCTACCCTCGGGATTCAACCTGATCAGAAATTTATGAGTTAGAGTATATTGTGGTGACACGCAAGTGTAGCAACATGAGTAATTTATTACCTTTAATTATACACAACGACTTTCACTGCCACGGTTCCACCTACTTCCCTGAGGCTCCAAGTGTGTATAAATTATAACTAGTTACCCAGCGTCCACGCTGTCACTCCTACTACCTAGCTTCTAGGCCCTACTACCTAGCCCTATGTTATACAGTATACCCACTAGAGTTTTTGACGGGCATTGGAGGTGGTCACACGTCAAACTGACAGGTAGATAATTTTAATGCCAGTCAGTCATGACATTTGAATTTTATTAGCAAGTGTCAAATACGAGTTGAGAGGCAAAAGACGGGCTATAGCCCGTCAAATTCCAGGCCTGGATGGCACACTGACAAAGGCGGGTAGCCATAGTAGTTTTTACGAGCAACATTGAATGTTGTTGCAGGTGAGATTCAACTGCTTATAATATACCTACCTCAGTATTGAGCATTCAATGCTGCATAACGGGCATGTATACAATCCACCTTCTTTTTCCAAGAAGAAAATTTTCTCATGTGTTATAATACGATTTTGAAACCAAAAGAAATACAGGCATGTATATAATCCACCTTCTTTTTCCAGAAGAAAATTTTCTCATGTATTATAATACGGTTTTGAAACCAAAAAAAAAAAAGTTCAATGCTTTTACAAAAAAGATATGTATTGTTTCATCCATATCTAACTCTTCCAATAACCACATGTAAAAGATATTCTTATATCTTTTTCATTCCACATCCATTCCAACTAATAGACAATGGGTCTAATATTTCATACAAAATATGAGCAAAAAAACATAAGTCCATGGCTAATTTTCATGACTAAAAAAGTGTGATACATTGAGGGGGACCTTCATGTCCTTTTGTCCAATGCTGATAAGTCAAATTACCAATCACCAATTAGTGTTGATAGAGCTTGTTTGGAGATCATATCTGCCTCCACATTTGTTTTTTTGAAAATATGTGAGACACTGATCTGAGTGAAGGCATGTATAAGATCGGTAATCCTGTCTTTCCAACATTCAAGTGCAATGACTTGAAGTTGACTCTTGTGGTTTAACCAATCAATGATGATCTTTGAGTCCCCCAACACTTGTAGTTCCAATATATTGTGTCTAGTAGCCAATAGAAGGGTAGCCCACACACCAAGGAGTTCAGCTTTGGTATTGGAACCAGCTCCATAGTTGAATGTCCAAGTAATCTTTGAATGATCTAGCCTTTTAATCGGTTTGCTAACACCACAATGAAGTCCCTCATTTTGAGAAGCGCCATCAAACCAGACAATGTTCCATACCAGGTGGAAAGTAGGTTGGATGAACATAGGAGTAAGTGTCCTCCTATCTCTAATCTCCAAATCGCCCATTATCCTGAAGCAAACAAATTTAATGGAGACAATTGTGTTTTCAAAGATCACTCTGTTGCGACCCAACCAAATATACCAGTAGGCCAATGCAAGGAGCTGTGATAATGTGAATTCCTCCAATGACCAGTTCTCCAGACAAGCATGTAATGTGGAGCCCTTCCATGTAGTCCGGAGTTTTAGGGTGACAGTAAGCCTAGGCCAAACAATTTTAGTAAATTCGCAATCTAAAAACAGATGGGAGATAGATTCAGAGCTATTGTGACATAGAGAACACATATTGGGTCCCTCCCAACCCTGACGAAGAAGATTGTCCCCGGTTAAAATCTTTTCACTTACAACTAGCCAAATGAATAATTTAAGTTTCAAGGGAAGAGGCCAGTGCCATATATATTTCCTCCAACCTGTACACCTCTAGTTCCAAAATGTGGATTATAAAGCATTATATAAATTCTTCACAATCATATTGTCAGATCGGTCACCTCCAATCCAGTGTAAAGAGTCTTCATGTGTGTTAAGATGTATCCCCGCACCAAGAAGTGTTGAGCAATAGTACTTCCATTCCAGAGCCATATTGCCCGATAGACACAGGTCAGTGCTATTTTTCCATTTAGTGCATATAACCCCATGTTCAATAGTGTCCACAGCTTGGAATAGAAATAAAACTTGTTTTTCCCGTAAATGATGTAGGAGGCCAGGAGTAAGCAAAGCAGTGGACCCGAGTCCCAGAATAACATCCCTGCCGATGTGTATAGAATGGCCCGATCCTAGTTTCCAACAAAACCATTGTTGTATAAGATGTATATTCTTCAGGAGATATCTCCAGATTGGAGAGGCAAATGTGGGACAAGTAACTGAGTGTTTGAGCCAGCGCGTGAGTGAAAGAGGGGTGATATATTTCCCATAAATAACCCGATGCCAAATCTTGTCTTGAGTCAATACTCACCAAAGAGATTTTGTTGCCAGATCTTGTTTGAAATGGAAAATATTGCAGAGTCCCCAACCGCCTACCGCTTTTGGTTTTGCAATGTGCTCTCAGCGACATAGATGAAGGTTTTGTTTAGAGCTTCCACCTGTCCAAAGAAAGGAGAACATCAACTGTCAGATCTGATTTAATATAGATCCTAGGATGGTAGCCAGAGCCATCCAATAGACAACTTGACTTTCCAGGACTGATTTGATAAGTATGAATCTCCCCCCCATAGTGAGCCATCTATTGCACCCGTGGGCAATTCTATTCTCAATTTTTTTAAGAATCCAATGCCAATCAGTCACTTTATAACAGTCCGGATTAAGAAAATAGCCTAGATATCTCAGTCCCCATGAGATCTCAAGAAAGCAGAATGGGAAGATGTTCCTATATGACTGTATGTCTACCTCCGATAGTCATGAGTGATTAAAGGTAGATTTTGTCACATTTATCTGAAGCCTCGATGCACGACATAATATTTTAGAATAGTATTGATTTCCCTCCATTCTTGAGTGTCAGCTCTGGTCACGATGAGAATATCATCCACAAAGAAAATATGCAGTATCGATACCAATCTTGAAACCTTAATACCAGTAATTTTCCCCGCAAGTTGACTCGACTTGAGAAGAATGCTCAATCCTTCCAATACCAATATAAATAAGAGTGGGGAGAGTGGGCATCCCCATCACAGACCTCTCTCATTTGAAAAGAAAGGCATAGCTTCCCCATTAACCAGAACAACAATAGTCACACTAGACACACAACCCATGATCCATCTAGTAAATGGTAGTCCAAAACTGGATTGTAACAGTATCAACCTAAGAAAGTCTCAATTGATACAATCAAAAGATTTTTTGAGATCTAATTTTAAGATTAGATCTTGGAGCTTTTTATTTTTTACGTTGTGTAAGACTTCCTGTGTCGATCCAATTGCATCCAAAATCTGGCAGCCTTTGATGAAGCCCAACTGGTCACCAGAGATAAGACAAGACAAGAAAGGTTTAATCCCATCGACCAATATTTTAGTGACTAGCTTGTAGCAGAGATTACACAATGCAATAGGCTTGAAATCGCTAAAGGAGGTAGGATGATTTGTTTTGGGAATCAAGGTCAGGAAAATAGATTTTATAGCCCGATTGATCGTCCCTCTGAGTCTGGCATTTTCTACCAATTCCTAGAGATCATCAATAACCAGATCAAAGAAGTGTAGATAAAATTTGATTGTCTAGCCATCAGGGCCTGGATTTTTATCCTTTTTGAATGTATTGAGATCCTTCCAAATCTCTTATTTTGTACAAGCCACATACAGTTGATGTTCCTCCCGATCGCAGATGATCTTAGGGAAGAGACTGGTAATGAATGCTTGGTCCATGTAGTTTGTAAGACCCTGATCAGAATAAGCAATTTTGAAATAACTAAATGCCACATTTAAGAGTTTGTCATGTCCAGTGATTGTATCTGTCATGTCCGATTGTAGCTCCCAAATATGCTTATGATTCCTCCTGTGACCTGCAAATTGATGAAAATACTTTGTATTTCGGTCTCCACAAGTGATCCAAGTGGCTCTTCTCTTTTGACGCCAGTGTGCTTCCTCGATCAGTAGAAGTTTGTTCCATTCTGTCTCAAGATTCTTGATATGTTGTTCCAAATTTAAGGTTCCATATCCCCTTCCCGCAGAGTTATCCTAAATCAAATTTTGTATGTTGAGTTCCAGCTATGAGAGTCGTTGTGTATTCTGAGTAATCTGAAGTTGAGCCTAGCTTTTAACTTTATGTTTTAAGTATTTTAATTTACATGCAAGACATCTCTGAATGTCCACCTCATGATGATAGGATTGACCAGTCTAGACCTCCGTGACCAAGCACTCAAAATCAAGGTTCCCCAACCAACACAGATTAAACTTATATGGATATGTTGAGCAGTGAGAGTAAGAATCCAGTTGTAGTAAGATGGGAGAATGATTTGATATGAAAGGGTACGCGAACCCAGTTCTAAATCTATCTGAATGCTAAAGAAGATTATCAGATAAAAAAAACAGTCCAGTCGCTTCAAAATGCTCTCTAAACTAGTCCTGCCATTTCTCCAAGTGGGAACCACCTTGGTCGGTAATAAATCCACCAAGTTGTTTTGTTGGAAGATATATGTGAACTATATAGCCGCTACATCAGGTAAAGTTGTGTCTCCCCATATCTCATAGGATGATAGAGTGAAATTGAAATCCCCCTCCACAATAAGATTAAGTTTATCCAGTAGACCTGTTGCTGAGACTTTAGACTAGAAAGTAAGCCTATTAGTACAAGGTCCATAAACATTGAGGAGGTTTACCTGTCACTTGTTAGCACAATAGGTATCTATCAATAAAATGTTGCCACAACATAAGAAAGGCTCCAGTTCAAATAATACCAGATCCCAAGCCACGAGTAACCCACCCGATTTTCCCACAGAGTTAACTGCACTAACAAACCAATGTGGCTTTAAGCCGCTGATGAAGGCCCGAGAACATTGTTTGTTCACTAATGTTTCTTGAAGAAAAATAATGCTAGGATGAGTGTTATCAATCAATCACTGAAGAGAAGCCTTTTTTAGGGCACCTCCAACCCCTCTAATATTGAGGGAAAGAAGAACCATGGACAGGACCTGGCTAGGGCTTTAATGCCTCTAAGCGCCCTAAGGTCAGATGTATCAGTGGATGCATTAGTCAATAGAGTAAAAAAAGTACAGGATTTTCTTCGAGCACTGCAAGTTTTTATAGAAGTTTCAAGTCCTAAACCTCGAGACCAAGAGAAATCCTTCCTAGTAGAGTCGGAAGAGATGTCACAGTGTGAAGAGGATGGTAGGTCTTGACTGTCGTGAATAATAGGTGACTTGTCGAGATAGTTTGGAATAGGAACCAGATGCAACATCTCCACAGGTGTAGGAGACAAATGTGAGATCCCAGTGATGGATAGTCCATGAGCCAGGGAGGCAGTAAGAGGCAGTATAGTCCCAGCGGGCCTAGTGTCAACCAAAGTAAGGGGAGAAAAAGAAAATTTAACCGAGATGGTAAGGAGGTTAGGGTTATATGAAACGTTGTCCCACCGATGTCTAGGGGTAGTGATTGAGTCAATTCCTCACTTAAAAGAGACAAAAGAGGAGAAGAAAGGATAGTCTTAGATGGCACATGAACCACAAAGGATAAAGGACAAGGAAAGTTCTGCAGAGAAGAAGAGACGGTTTGTTGGGGCCCCTTCCCCGCGAGTAAAGTAGAATCTAGCAGTTGCCTTTCCCATGAAGTAAGAGTATAGTAAAAAGTAAGGCAAAGTTGTTTTAGCTTACCAGTGAGTGAGGATGGAGAAGATGGTTGTTGAGCATCAATGTCCAATAGGTCTTCGGTCCCCATGTTCAGTGTGTCCTCAGTCCCAAGAAAATAAGAGTCCACACCCAGAGAGTCTTCCCTAGCAAGTTTGCGTAGGTAGGATCCTTCAGACTCCTCCTCTTCTGGTGCTCTAGTACATTCCCTCCAGAAATGTCCTATTTTATGACAGCAGGAGCAATGAAAAAGAATACAAAGGTAGTCCAATTGATGTGTCACCGAGAGGCTACACTAGAAAATCTCCAAAGCTCTAGTAATCCAAAATGGATATCCATCTCGACCAGTATCCTAGCCATTTTCCTGTTGGGACTCTTTAAGAGTTTTGAGTCCAGGGAGATAAAGCGCCCAAGTTCATTACCAATGCCCGCAAGGGCCTTTTCATTCCAGTATTGTAGGGGGAGGCCTGACAATAGAACCCATAGATGTCGTAACCGGAAATACTCCGAAGCAAGGTGTTGGCATAGGGGAAGACCCAGGGTTCAATGCTTCAACAACACACCAACAAAACCCTAACTACCGACCCTTTCAGCCACACCTGCAAAGAATATGAAGTCTCACCTGAGGTAGAGGCAGGGGTGGTTACAAGACTCGGGTGTCTGCAACCTTAGCTGGGACACAGATCTATGATTATTACTCTTAGCAAGCACTTTAGCATAGATCATTCATTAGTATTTAACCCTCATGGCACTCCGCATATGGCAGAGAGCACCACAACATTCACTTAGATCTAGGTTAAGTTAACACTTAGCACAACAAAATAGGTCTAGCACTCAACACTTTCATATATGTCAAATCTATACCCACGCATCTAAGAAGCACAAAGCAAAGTGGATCTATCTAACTGTATCATAGAAAATCACATAGCATAATCATATCAAGCACAACACATGGAAAGAAACCAACACATTAGGTCGAAGCACCGAGCACAACACACAGAGTTACCGTGGTTCACCCCCACCCTAAGGCTATGTCCACAAATTCTTCTTCTTATTTATTAGCTTTGGTCAATTAGGTTACAACACAGAGCTCACACTTGTACTCCACATAGGACAGGAGATCTGTGCGCACCTTTCCAGATCCTCCTTCCCCGATTAGATCTATCATAGATCCTTCTTACAATCCATGCACTCAACACTTACACCACTTTCACTCAGATCTGCAAATCGGTCACACAATATACAAAAAGCCTTTACTAGCACTTTGCTTATCTTCTTGCCCTCTCTTACATTGCTTAGCTACTTATTTATACTTTACAAAATAGGCCTAAACATGGGTAAACCCATGGGCTGACATCCCTTTCCCATTACATTAACCCAAAACCCTAAAAGGGCCCCAAAAGTGGGCCGAGATCCCGTGATATTTGCTTCACCTGGCACTCCATCTTTGACAGGCTGTCGAAGTCCAAAAATGGTCAAATATGACCAAGT
>JASDQU010381029.1:0-11054 GCA_032191745.1 Picea mariana | reverse complement strand
TATGAATATGATATTCAAATATTGATCTTATGTATTTATTCAAGTTATTTAATAAATAAAACATTTATTCTTTTATATATATTGATTGAGAAAATGAAATAAATATTTGTTGCTCGGTTAATTTGTGGAAAGTAGAAAATTTTCCAATGTTTTTGTGACACTGATTCACCCCCCCCCCTCTCAGTGTCAAGTACCCATTTCAACACACGTTGCCAAGGGAAGATGGGTCCACTTATTGGGCATGCTTCCAAATTCCCCTGCCCTTGTTGAAATGCAACCTAAGTCTTCGTCAATTGTTCTAAGTCAAGTAAGGTGCATCCCACTTGGTGCTACATGTCATGATTGTGTGCCCAAGGTGCCCTTGCTCACACCCACATGTCTTTGTTCACCCAACCGATCACATGCCCCTTGGTGTTCTCTCACCCAAATCGTCTCCAAGTCTGCCCAAAGAGTTCACACGCTCGATGGATGTCATGGGATACCTTACATCCTCCCACACTCCAATATGTTTCCATCCTAGACAACATCCATTGATCTCTATGGTGTCTCTACCCCATATTCATATCTTTTCACCACTCAATGACTCTTATCTCCTCAACTATTGTTGTCAAGTAAAAATCCCCTTAGGAGGTTACACGAGTCTACAAAGTATCACTGCTCTCTGACTTATTATTTATTCCATACTTTGGCCCTTTTTTCCCATTATTCCATGCATTAGATCCCCTTGTGAATTCACCTAATTGGATAGCTAGTCCAATTGTTGTGCCTTTGTCTCAAGAAATCACATCTTCACATTCAAACATCCTTTTCTTTCTGCAATCTCATCACATTTGTAACTCCTTGTTTCCTCCAATATATCAAGTCACCCATTGCGTTCTCAACAAATTTCACCAAGGCACTTCCTCAAGGTGCCCCATAGGCCTCACGACCTCCCACTGATATAGTTAACCAATGTGCCACAATCTAGTTTGAAGGTGAAGGGGGATGGCTAGTTGGTCCATCTCCCCCATCTCCAATCTCTCCCAATGTGATCGATGAAGAGTAACCATACTTTTGTGTTATGTACATAAGAATTAATAAACTTGAAGTGATTTTTCCTTCGCACTCATCCATGAATTGTTCTATCTCAATGTTATACAACCATTTTCCATGTCCAAGTTTGCCAGAGGAGGAATGGACCTCTTCCTTTGTTCTCTTCCACCAAGGTTGTTGCATCTCCTTCACATCCTCTTGGTCCATGGACGGTTTCCTCTCTTGTTCAATGAAATGCCCCAACATCCTCATCTTTGTGACTTCCTATGATATTTGTTGTGATTCATCAACTTTCAAACATAAATCAAACAAGCTATCCACTGTCTTAGCTAGATCTCCAACTATCTCTTCAACATCAAAAAGCCTCCATTCCACTGGTAAAATATTCCTTTCGTTAGACTCTACATTAGAGTATCCAACCATCACCCCACATCATCCAATTTTGTTTCCACAAGGTTTCCTACTCTAGCCTTCTACAACAACCATCTACAAGGAATAATTTTTCTTTCCTCCTTCCTTCCTCCTTATGGTAGGAATCAAACATGCAATCTACCCTAAGAAAATTTCCAAACTCTTCATGTGAGGAATAGGTGTTTCATTTTCCTTCCTCATGAACTCATATCCCAACACAACTTCGAAATCATCCATAGGAATAATGGTGAAACTTGTCCTTCCACACCCATCACCAAGCTTCAACGAGATGTCCTTGACTACACCAATGACCCTTTATACACCTGGGATGATTGTCTTAAAGGTTATCTATATTGGTTTAGGCTACAACCTAATCCTTTGCACCATGTCTTCCCTCAAGAAGTTATGAGTCGCTCCACTGTCCACCATGGCTATCAATGACTTTCTATTGAGTTTGACCTGCACATAGAAAAGTTTCATCTCATCTTACTCTTGTCTCTCCATGGATCACCATCCATGCCAACGTTCAATACCTACAAGACTCCAACATATGGGTTTTTTTCCTTCTCCAAAGTATTTGACTTACGTTTGAAGGGAAAATTCCTCGCATAGTGCTTCTTGGCACTGTAATATCCCCGGTTTTGATCCCTATGAAATAGAATGTATTACGTAAATGTGACATTAGGTTGGTGAGATGGTACATCAAAAAGGGCCGAAGTTCTTAGGAAATGTGATCCTTCTATATATATTAATTAAATGCATTGATGGATGCAGGATAGACAAGGATAAGAGTGATAAGGGTCTATGATTCCATGAGAGAGGGGGATATAGGGGATAAGTATTTCTATTATATTTTATTTACTCTTCTTGGTTTCTAATTGGGAAAAGTGGTTACATGAGATTGTTGGACGAAAATCCACGTGGTTCTTGATTTTCATGTAATTATATAAGCCCCTCTTTTGGGTTGTTGGGGGATTCTTCATTCATGGTTAATCAATCAATAATTCACTCCTTCTCGGTCACATGCTCTTGTTCTGAGCATGGAAATGAATGGACAGAGGTAGAGATCCATTGCTAGATGACTGTGAGGAATCACTTATCATTCTAGGAGGGAATATATGCTTGTGTGCATGAGATTAATGGAAATTCTAAAAGAATTGTTCAAAATTGAGAATTCTTGGAGTTCCCATCATTCAGATTTCTTGACCAGTAGCATTAGATCCCTGTAGAGATATGGAGCATCCTAAGGGACTACATGGCAGCGAAGTGGGTTCATTTATTTGGGTTATGTAGGATGAAGGGGAAGAGATATGGAAATTAGGATTGCTATGTGGTTTGGAAAACTTGAGAGCCTATTAGCTAACTATTATGTGTAGAGTCAGCCTAGGACCCATACTTGTGGATTCAAATCTGTAGAACGAGGGTGACCTACTATTGAGATTTGGAACAATGGTGTATGTGGTTTAGAGGAATTTCCTTGGTCTGCAACTAGTTGATGAATGAAATAATTAATGATAAGTTCTCTTGAGTTTTATTGCATATGTATATTTCCACTGTGTATTTATTTATCTCTAAGATGTATTTCTATGTGCATGCTTGCTAATTATTTGCAGTGCATGGAATTATGTTCCTTTCTTCGATGGTTTAACACGTTCTTGTTAATTGCATGTGTTGAATCCATGTTTCTTGACTTTAAAGAATGGAACAAAAATTTGAAATCGGTTGAAGAGGGAGAATGTGGAAGTACTCGGGCAATGGGTACCTTTCAGATTAGCATCTGAGAAAATCATTTTGGTATTTGTTGTATCAAGTATGTTACAAGTTAGTTTCATAGAATTATTCAAGTGGGAGTTTTGAGGTGGGCATGACCCTTCCTGGACTAGTGGTACGGGTACGTCACAAGCAAAAAACCAACAAAAAATCAACTTCTTCTCTTTCATTGTGCTTGTTTGGTTGGAATTGTCTCTACTTCCCTTAGACTTCTTCCTATTTCCTTTGTCATTCCTCTTTCCATTCCCTTGTTATTGTTTCTCACCTTGGGCATCCTCAGTGTTCCTAGGACCTATATTGGGTTCACCTCAAAAGTCCAACAGTTTTTCCAATGTGGTGATTTCTACTGTAAGAGTTTGCATGTTCTACCATTGCAGCTCAATCTGTGCCCATGATTTTAGACCATTCATGAAGTGGAAAAGTATTTCTTCTTCTGACATGTATTTGATCTGTAACATGAGCCCTATGAACTCCTTGATGTAGGCTTGGATCTTAACCATGTTCTTGATAGCCAACAACTAATTTATTTCCATCCATGCTTAGTTCCCTAGAAAAAACTATACCTTCAAGATTTCCTTCATCTCTGCCTTGTTTTTGATATTCTCAATGATTCTCCCAGCTGCTAAGTCTTCCAGTCGATTCCTCCAACAAATATTAGCGGTTCCTATCAAGAAAATTGCTACAAAATTTTCCTTAGCTTCGTCTGAACTTCCATTCAATTGCTCCAAGCATTGCTCAATGTCCCAAAAAACGTTTCCAAGAAACTTAGCATTGAAAGTATCATCATATGATTCAAGTTTGTTTATCTTGATCCTCATTGGCATGAAAACAGATCTTTGTCTGTTAGCCAAATATCATTTCAACAATGTGATGGTGTTATATTGGTCCTTCAACCTATGTGTGACTGAGGCAAGTGTGTCCTATGTTGCCTAATTTTATCCTCAAAGTTGTCAGTCAAGGTGCCTGTAATCACATTTTCAGTTGCCTATAACTTTCGAACAATTTCATTAAACCCATGCTTCATATTTCCTATCTTAGTTTCCATCCGATCAATATTGTCACTGTGTTGGTCCATTGCGTCTATCATATGATCAACAGTATTCTCCAAGATAATGAATCGATCCTTCATTCTGTCGGTCTTGGATTCCCTATTGGTGTCACTTCCCTCTGCATGTGACCCAACTATGGATGACCTTACAAGTATATTCACTTTACTTGTGAATGGTTCGTCTAGGGCACCTAAGATTTAATATAAATACTTCTTTAAAATTCTATGATCAACTCTGCAATTAGGTCTGCGACAATTTCTGTGACAATCCTTCATTTTTCCACCTTTCCCAAGTGCTTGATTCACCCTTAGAACTCCACACTTGGCATGCTTAAGGAGTGTTCCCAGGTGTGTTCACAAGTCACAACTTTGTCCACAAATCAACCCACACTTTTGTCACAAACCACCAAGTCCATGCTCATGTTTCCTTTGTGATGGGACAATCCACCTGATTGAACCCTCACCAAACTTGTTCCAAAACCATCTTTTAAACAAGTGTGGCCCACCACAACTATTCTAACTATAGTAGTGGTGAAGAGACAAATATGATCTATACCATCTTGTCATGACCCCATAGGATTCATGCTCATATCTTGAGTTTTCTCCCCTCCTAAGGGCATGCATCATAGCCATGGTTCTTACTTGGTTTCTTGGCACACCAATAATACTACATTTGGACTATACCTCTTCACTTAGATCTTAACCATACTCCATTTTAGGATATGGGCGAGTCACACTCCACTCTAGTGAAACTCTTGTATATTTAGACAAATTTCAACAATTTAACACTTAGTCATATATAAGAATACATCCATGAACATGAGAAACCATTAGACCAAAACTGAGAAACAAATAAATGCATGCACATAAACAGTGAAGGCAACACAAATTGTGCCTAACACCTGGTTAAGTCTTAGCTATTGCAAAATAATTACAATATCAACACTATCGGCTCAGTTTACAACTTTGTTAGAGTCACACAAGTCGACTCACCTCACCAAGACACTCATACACAGATTATTCACACCAATACTCTCTATCGCAACCATCTCCACAACCTCCTACAGTGCACCTCATACATGCTCTTAACCGTAGACTTGATTTCCTTTTGTTACCATTGAATTTCACCAAGATAAAAAATATTTTGGTTGTACCTCACACGTGCTTCCAATAGAACTACGTTTCGAGGATTCCCCAAAATCTCCTAGAGAATCCCACCCTTGGCTACTTGTCTTCCATGTTGGTAGTTCTGTGTTAGTTCTTCCTTTCCTTAGATTTGTTCTCTCCAAATCTCTAGTGAAATCCTCTTCTCCTTGGTTGTGCGCCCTTGTGCTCTTATAGGGACTCCAAGGGTAATTTATGTGAAATTTCAATTCTTTTGGGTTTGTTTTATCCCTTCATGACCCCAAGCTGAAACAAATCGTCATGCCCCTCTATGGACTCGATGTACCCAAACAAGCCCATTTACCCATCCACCATCACATCTCTTGTAATAGTGTGCCCCCTCCTTGGGTGCACACCTCTTTCCTTGTGTTTTCTCTTTTGAAAATTGTTGTGACTCCTTGTGGGTGTGCTGATGGGGTCATCCATCCTCCCTGTTGTTCCCATGTTGTCATGGAAATATGGGTTCAGTCCTTGGCCATGCTCCGAAGTTTCCCTTCCCTTTCCCAAACACAACCCAAGTCTCCATCAATTGTTCTAAGGCAAGTAAGGTGTGTGCCCCCTTGGTGTTGCATGTCACCATCGTGTGCCCAAGGTACCCTTTCTCACACCCACACATCTTCGTTCACCCAACCAATCGCATTCCCCTTGGTGTTCTCTTTCTCAACTTGTCCCCAAGTCTTCCCAAGGATGTGTGCACTTGGTGGGTGTTGCAGGAAACCTTACAACATGCATGGAGAGGATTAGTATATTTGTGAATTAAAATATCAATATAAATAATAATGAAATGTTTAAAAAGGTTGACCATGGATGACTATGTTGACCATGACCATGGTTGACTATTATAGACTATGGTTGACCATGAGTATGGTTGACTATGGTAAAGAATGATTCCATGGTTGGCCATGATTTTTACTATGGTTGACTATGGTTGATCATGATCATGGTTGATTATGGTTGACCATGACCATGACCATTGTTAACCCTAGTTGATAATGACCATGAAAATGACTATGAATGATCATGAATATGGTTGACCACAAAATACCATGCCCATGACTATGGTTGACAATGGATGATCATGGTAGATCATGGTTTTCCATGACCAACATCATGGTTAAATGTGGCTGTCCTTGGTTGACCATGACCATGGTTATTTATGGTTGACGATGACAATGACCATCACCATGGTTAATTTTGGTAGACCTTGGTTAACTTTGGTTTACTATGGTTAACTATTGTTGACCATGGTTGAGCATGACCATGACCATGGTTGAATGTGGTTGACCTTGGCTATGGTTGACTGTGGTTGACCATGGTTGACAATGGTTGACAATGGTTGACAGTTGTTGTCCACGACAATGACCATAACCATGATTAAATTTTGTAGACCTTGCTTAAACTTGGTTTACTATGGTTGGCTATGCTTGACCTTGGTTAAGTATGACCTTCACTTTGGTGGAACTTGGTTGACTAAGACCATGGTTAGTTGTGGTTTCCCATGGATGACAATTGTTGTCCATAGTTGACCATGGTTGGCAATGGCCATGCTTAACGATGACTATGGATGGCATTGACCATGGCTTACGTTAACCATGACTATGGTTGGCCATGACCTAGACTATGGTTGACTATAGTTGACCATAACCATGCATGAAGAGGATTAATAGGTTTTTGAATTAAAATATCAATATAAATAATAATGAAATGTTTATGAAATGGTTGACCATGGATGACCACGTCTACCATGACTATGGTTGATTATGATATACTAGGTTGACCATGAGTATGGTTGATTATGGTAGACCATGAATCCATGGATGACCATGATTGTGACTGTGGTTGACCATGACCATGGTTGACCATGCCCATGGTTGACCATGGTTAACTTTGGTAGACCTTGGTTGACTTTAGATGAATATGGTTGACTATTGTTGACCAATATTGACTATGGTTGATTGTGGTTGACCTTCACCATGGTTGACTATGGTTGAAAATGGTTAGCCATGGTTAAAAATTGTTATCTGTGACACTGACCATGACCATGGTTACCTTTGGTAGACCTTGGTTGACTTTAGCTTACTATGGTTAGCTATGGTTGACTATGGTTGAGCATGAACTTCATTATGGTTGACCTTCATTAACCATGACCATGGTTGAACATGGCTGATAATGCTTAACCATGGTTGAAAGTTGTTGTCCATAGATGACCATGGATGGCCATGACCATGATTGCCCATGACTATGAATGACATTCACCATGTTTGACCTTAATGATGACTATGGTTGACCATTACCTTAAATATGGTTGACTATTGTTGACCATGAACAAGAGTATGGTTTACTATGGTTGACTATGGTTAACCATGGTTGAGCTTGACCAGGACCAAAGTTGATTATGGGTGATCATGGTTGACTATGGTTGACTATGACCATGGTTGACTGGGGTTGATTATGGTTCACCATGCCCATGGATGACCTTTGTAGACTATGTGGAGCTAATCATGGTCGACCATGTTGATTATGTTTAACCATGGTTTACTATAGCACTATCAAATTGCAATGTTTATTAGGTTTTGCTCATCACATGATATCATTAGGTTATGGTCATCACATTGTGACATTATCATAGGTTTTTTGTTTGTCACATTATGACATTGGAATAGGTTTGTCACATTCTCACGATGGATTATGTTCACATTGCTATGTCGAGAAACATTTGTCTCATTGCAATGTTGGGCTATGTTTGTCATATTGCAACATTGGGTTCTCTTCGTCACATTGTGACATTAGGAATTTTTTGTCACATTCTGACATTAGGATAAGTGTGTCACATTGAAATGTGAGGATATGCTTGTCACATTGCGATGACAAGGCTATGTTCATCGCATTGTGATGACAGGGTATATTTAGGACAATGTGATAATAGGGCTATGTTCGTCACATTGTGACGTTACTATTTTCTTCACATTGCAAAGTAATTATGTTTGTCACATTGTGACGTTACTGCATTCTTCATGTTGCAACATTACTATTTTCATTACATTGTAACATCTAATTTTGTTCATCAAATTGCAACATCGAGTTATGTTCATCACATGGCAAGGTTGGTTTGTGTTCTTGAAACATTACGAAAAAGAACTTTTTGCCAAATTTTTTTTCTTAAATTCTAACGAAGTGTTTCCTTTGTCACAAAGACACAAAATTTTAACTGATGCATTGTACTACATAGAAGGATGCTTAGAATCATGCTTGTTCTAAGGACATTGATAACAAATCATCTTGAACTTTACAGATGATTATTTTTACTTATTCTAAAGACATTGAAGAAAGTGATCTTGAACTTTTTAGATGATGAATTATACTTTCTCTAAGGATATTGATAGTAATCTACTTGATTTATAATTGTTCTAAAGACATTGATAAAAAATAATTTAATAATTTATACTTGTTATTAGAACATTGATAGAAAATCATCCTAAACTTTGCAGATGATGATTTATACTTGTTCTAAGGACATTGATAACAAATCTACTTGATTTGTACATTACAAATTATGATTTATATTTTTTCTAATAACATTTATAGAAAATCAACTTGTTTTATACTTTGTAGATGATGATTTATACTCATTCTAAGAACATTCATATAAAATCAACTCAAAATTTGGAGATGATGATTTCTTATTGTTATAAGGACATTTAAATACAACACACATGGATCATAGAGTGTATACATTGCACCATGATACAAATTATGATCACTATACATATATATATAATTTTTATCTACTTTATCTTTATTTTAGTTGTCAAGTCTCCTAATCATATAAAACTTTCATTAAAATCCATATACTTAAAAGAATAAATTCCACATAAATGTTCAACCATATTCTCAAACCATTAAAATAAAGAGAAATCTTATGGCCATTTATAACCAACCAATTATATTTTTAGTTTTATAATATATCGTTACAAAATATTTTTTATATAAATATTTTTAAACCCATAGAATTTTTTCATACATAAAAAATTAAAAATATTGTTTATTATATATATATATAATAATAATAATAATAATAATAATAATAATAATAATAATAATTTATTACTATAACTCCATTAAAAAATACTTAAAAAATTTAAAAAACTAAAATTATAGTTTATTGTTATCTTATTAATAAATATTTTTAAAAATATAAATATAACATTATAATTCTGCAACATTAGAAAATCTAAATTTGCAATATCTCTATAAATAATTTTCAATCTTTCTCAAGATAAAATATATTTACAATTTTATTACAATTTAAGTGGATTAAAATTAAATTATTATTATTTAAATTGAATTTAAATTATATTTTTTATTATAAAATAAATATCTTCCAACATATAACATTATAAATTTGAATATATAAATATAAATCAATAAAAACATCAAATAAAATAATGAATAAAATTTAAATAAATAAATATCATATAATTAATCTATTAACATGAACATAAACATCCAATGAAATAACATCGAAGAAGATCGTATCATTTTCAATTCAATTAAAGTATTCGAACATGTAATCCTTTATATCATATAATTTTCATTTAACTCTTCTACGATGTAATCCTTTATATCATATAATTTTCATTTAACTCTTCTACGATGTAATCCTTTAACCTTAACCCTAAACTTTACCTAACACTAACCTGCTACTAATAAATATTGCTTACTATATGTGCATGCACAGAGCCATCCAACCTCGAAATTCTCCATTTGTATGCTTGTGGAAAGACCTATATTTACGAATCCTCAACTTCATTGAATAATCCTCCTTTGAGTTCACTAATAAGTCCAAACATATCTCTCATCGAGATGTATTTTTCGCTCCATTTTTTATTAAGTGCCATTAAAGTTTGTTTAGTTTTTTACGATATAATACCTACGTGGCCAATAAATAATATATAATGTCAATGGAGGTTTCTTTCGATTTCATGTATCCATATAAAAATGAAATAAAATCCAATGTATACATTCATTTAAGTTAATTTGGAATCACTATCTTATTGGTCTATTGATGCTCAAAATCCTAATATTTTCCTAATCCTAATCTTAATTTTTCCTAACCCTAATTTTTCCCTAAACCAAACCTTAATACACAACCACAAAAAACCCTAATAAGAAGCCACAATGAATATTTAATACATGCCCTTAATGCTAAATGGGGTTATAATGAGTTTTCATGGAGACTTAAGTTAATTTGAAATCACTGTTTTATTGGTCCATTGATGCTCAATGATCCGGATTATTTTCGGCACGAAATGAGAGTGGAGATATAATAAAGAAATGCACAAAGATATTGCGTATATCCAGTAATATAACAAAAATATATCAGAGATGCAACCATAAACACAGAGATACAGTAATACACGATTTCTATTAATGAAAGAAATGTACAAAGACTGTAAAAATACAGAGGGAAAGACTCGCTAGAATGGTGGCAGCTTATCTCTGAGAAGAGATGTGACGGCTACTCGCATTCGCAAGAAGATGGTTACAATGAGGCTCTGGAGGCCTTTTTACAATAATCGGGAATGCCAAAAGTCCTAGACATCCAAAAACCTAACCCTAGGAGATGAAG
>JASDQU010381027.1:0-11189 GCA_032191745.1 Picea mariana | reverse complement strand
ATTGTATTATATATTTGTATCATTAAGATGAATACAATGTTGAGAATTATGGCTTGAGGCCTTTTCCACCAATTCTATTGTCCTAATATTCTTATGCTCAATTTCTTCACCCCTGCTATCGTGGAGTATTCATCTCTCCAATTCAGGTAAACTTCAAGAGTTATCTCGTCATTATATCCCTATAGGCGTTGCATGTATTCCATCCATCCAACTTGTTCTAGAATCTGTCGAATGTTGTTATATATTTCTAGTAGTAGTGTTTCAGTAGGCTCCCTATGTATCAATGGGCCTCCCATGGCTCATTCCTTCTAATAACTCTGAGTGTTTTTGTTTGTAGGGGTGATGCGAGTTATCAGGTGGAGAATTTGGAATTGTGGCAATAAGGGTGGTGTGTATGGAGATCATGAATATATTTATGATGATCTAAGGTGGTCCTTGCAGAAATGGGAATCGCAGCAATAAGAGTTGCAACAAGGAGAAATGCAACAATAGGGATTGCAACAATAGGAATTGTGGCAATGAGATTTACAACAAAAATAACTACAACAATAGGAGTTGCAACAACTGGAAATGAAACAACCTTATTTTCCCATGCATATTCTGAAAAAATAAAAATAAATAAAATAAAATAAAAAAATAAATGTTAGAAAAAAAAAGTCTTTATGAAAATTTATTGAGAAGGATCCTAACATAACCATCATGAAATCATGAAGTTCCCTTTTTTGTTTTTGTTTTTTTCAACTAGGCTAGTTTTCACTTTTTGTTTTGAAATCAGGAGAAGAACGGAGATGATCCAGTCATGACTTGTTCGTCCTGAACAACTTCAAGATCATTGTCGGGCCATCCATTTGAAATCTTCCTAAAAAAGGATTCCTTTGATAAAGGTCGATGATATAAGCGAAGTATATGCCCATTGGCCATTAGAGGAATTTTGTCTTCATCCATGGTACATATTTTGATGGCCCCATTATCATATACTATATCAATATCATATGGACGAAGCCATCTACTACAAAATTTTTCTCTAAAGTCCTTGAACCTAGAATCAAATAATAATGCCCAGTCTCCATCTTTGAACTTATTTTTCTTGATAAACTTATTGTGCCATTTGGCCCTTTGGTGTTGTATTACTATGGCTCGATGTAGGGAATCTTCTCGTAGCTCTTCCAACTCATTAATTTGAATCATTATTTGTTTCTAAGCCACTGATAGGTCTAACCCAAGTTGTATTGTTTTCCTAAGTGTCCATATTTTTGTCTTAATGGGCAATAATACTCTTTTACCATATACTAAATTATAGGGTGTGCATTCTGTGGTAGTCCTCCATGTGATTTTATATTCCCATAAATATTCTGGGAGTCTATCAGTCCATTCCCTGAGATGTAATCTGATGGTTTTAGTGATAATGGCCTCAAGTATATTATTATCCCCCTCTACTTGTCCATTTGTCTATCGGTGATATGGTTTTGTTACTTTGTTCTTGATCTTGTAGTTTTCCATCATGCCTTTGGAAAGCCATGATGTAAACTAAGTTCCTCTATCGGTCACTATCTCTCATGGAATTCCAAACCTTACAAACATCTCTTCATGGAGAAACTCCATTATTGCTTTTTCGGTTGCTGCTGGAAGTCTTTTGCCTCCATCCATTTTGTGACATAGTATGTGCAGATGAGGATGTAAGAGTGCCAATGGGAAGAGGGATTTATTGGTCCCACAAAATCAATGGCCCATTTTTCGAAAGGTTCTAACACCATATGTGGTTGTAGTATCATTTTCGTTTATTTGTACAGATCTACCCATGTATTGGCAATTGTTACACCTCTTCACATACTCTTAGCGTCTTTGAAAAGTGTGGGCCAATAACACCTCTGATGGAGTACCTTGTACCCAGTCCTTTTATCAAAAAAATGGCCCTAGCATGGCCCATCATGACAGGATTTTAGTATTTCATGGACTTCATCCTCTCATACACATCTTTTGATAATCAAATCAGGCCCAATGTAGAAGAGGTAGCCATCAATCCATGAAAATATTTTACTTTTCCTAACTATACTTTGTCGTTCTTTGGGATTCAGATGATGCAGAATTTTTCCTACAACCAAAAAGTTAGCAATGTCTGCAAACCAAGGTGAGTTAGTAGACACTGCAAAGAGGTGTTCATCTAGGAAACAATATTCTATTGGAGATTCATTCTCATTAGATGTTATTCTAGAAAGAAACTCAACAACTAGATTATATTTTCTTGGTTTATCGAGAATGGTAATATCAAATTCTTGCAATAAAAGAAACCATCTAGTGACCCTGCCATTGGTGATTGGTTTTTTCATTAAATATTTGATAGCAGTGTGATCAATATGCAAGATTACAAGATATCTGGTAATGTAGTGTCTAAACTTGTTTATTGCATGAATAACAACAATAAACTCTTTTTTGGTTATCGTATAGTTCAATTATACAGACGAGAGATTCTTACTGACATACTAAATTGCATATGGGTCATTTCCTTCGAGTTTTTCGAGAACGAATCCAACAACGATTTTTGATACATCTGTGGAAATGTGGAACAGGAGGGTCCTATCAGGTTCTCTTAGTGCATGAGCTTTAGATACTTTGATTTTCAATTCATCAAGCACATGTTGGAATGTCTTTGTCCATACAAACGTAGTGTCTTTGTTAAGTAAAGCGAATAATGGACGAGAAATACGTGATAAACTTTCAATGAATCTATGGTAATAACAAACATATCCTAGAAATATTTGTACCTGCATATGCAAAGTTTGAGTTGGAAAATTTAGTATTACCTTTATTTTTTCTACATCGACTTCAATACCTTTTTATGAGATGCGATGTCCTAGTACGATGCCATTAGCTTCCATCATCCAACACTTTTCATTACTGAGGGAAACATTTGAATCTTTGCACCTTATTAATGTCTTTTCCAGATTGGCTAATGCCTTATCAAATTCATCCCCATATGTTGTGAAATCATGCATATATATTTCCACGCAATCATGAATTAGATTAGAGAATATACATATAACAACTCACTGAAAGGTGGCAGGGGAAATGCATAACCAAAATGGTATAACACGATAGGATAATTTCCCTCGAGGATAGGTGAACGTTTTTTTTCTCTTGATCGTCAGGTGTGATTTGGATCTGGTTGTATCCACTAAATCCATCAAGAAAAGAAAAATACTTGTTTTTTACTAACGTGTCTAGAACCTAGTCGATAAATGGTAATGGGAAGTGATATTTATGTGTTGATTTATTTAGTTCTCTATAATATATACAAATTCTCCATTTACCGTTTTTATTTGGTACCATGACAAGAGGGGAGACCCACTAGCTATCAGAAATGGGATAGATAAAGTTAGTTGTAAGCAATTTTTGTACCTCTTCTTTGACTATGTCTTTCATTGTTGAGTTCATTCGCTATTGGGGTTGAAAAATGGGTTTGGATCCTTCCTTAATATATATATGCTGTTTGCACAAGTCATGATTGATTCCCTTCATTTCAGAGTAATCCTAGGCAAAGGCACCATTGTGCTTTTGCAGCACTTGAACTAGTCACTCCTTTTGTTGTTATGTTCATCCTCGGTTGATTTTCAAGGTTTTCCTTGAGCTTATTTATATGGTTTCTATAAGGGATCATTGCTTTTTTTGTGGTGTGGGTTTTTGTTCTATGGGTGAAATGATCTTTGAGGATAAAGAAACCCGAGTTTCTGGTTTCATAACATTCTCAAGAATATGTGTGTTTCTTGAGGAAGAGGGAAGAGGAATAATCATTGATTTCATCATCCTTTGTATTATCTCTTATAGCTAAGTATTGATCTATGGAGAGGACCTTATGGGATTCCTCTTCTTCATCACTCTCTTCTCCATCAACCCAAAGTGGTGTTTCTAAGTCTATGATGGGTTTAGTAGGAGGTTAGAGGGTTAATTGTTTGGTGGATGTCCCGTGGGAAATGGTCATGTTGCATGACCGAAAATAGATGTAGGGATCGGTAGTGGCCACCCAAGGTCATCCTAGGATTAGAGGATACCCTCCTTGAGAGGTTTGGGTTGTAGGACCATGAAATCAATGGGATATTCCCATGAATCCTCAGAGATAACTACATATTCTATAATACCCTCTGGTTTAATGGTTGATCTATTAGTGAGCTGAAGTACAATGGGGTTTTCACTAAGTCATGTAAAACCTAAGTCTTGCATGGTATCACATGTCATAACATTGACCGTGACACCAAGGTTGATTAATGTGTTACTAATAAGTGTGTTGTTGATATGCACATTAACGACTGGACTGCTAAGGTTAGAATATTTAGCTGTGAGAACTCTCCCCATCATTAGTTATGATAGTTTTCCCATGACATGAACAATTTGTGGATCGTTTCGTTTCCTATCGGGTTTCCTCAAACAAAGTTCTCATACCTCTTTTGAATAAATAGGTACATATTTAATTGCTTGGAATAATGGTATCTTGACACACATTTTTTGGTTCTCCTAACAAATCAAACTCAAGTTGTGTAAAAGGTTTTTCTTGGTTTAGCATTTCAGGATAGGGTGGGTCTTTAATTTCAGGGTGGGTATTCTGAGATTTTGAAGGTTCCTGAGATTGTTTTTGTTTTGATTCTTCATTTGGGACCTCCTCATTCAAATATTCCATGCTAATGCGAGGTTATTCCTTGGTTAGATTCTTCTCATATCTAAGGTGAATACCATTACAATCTAACGAAGATATGGAGTAAGTAGGGTCGGTTACCAACAACTTTCATTGGTTGACCTGGCCTTCCATTATTTGGGTTAGGTATGGATTGTGCAAGTAGTTGTGTTCAAGGAGGGGGAGATGTGGATGTATGCATTTGGGGAGCAGGAAGGATTTGCATGGGGTGGCTATGTCATAAGTTTTTTAGGTCCTCCTATTGTGGGATTTCTCCATCTGTGTTTCCATAAATGGTTAGGAGGAGGAGGAGCTACCCATTGTTGTGTTGTCATACCCCATGGTTGAGAAGCATATGACATCGAAGGGTTACTCATGTTATCACACAAATTATAAGTTGGGAAAAGATCGATCCAAGCCACAATAGTGTGACAACTATGGGAGCACCTACCCACTGTCACCTTAGATAAACACTCCCCTTGCTTTAGTGATGATAAATCACCTCAAGGGGGGAATCCTAGTCACCCTAGGGGAATTAAGATGGAAAGTGAGAAGATGATGTTGAAAACTCCTATAGGTCATATTTGGAGAGGATAAAGGCTTGGAGATGAAGTTTTTTTGGTGAATAATGGTTTCCAAGCGTTGAGTACCTCCACCATAGTGCTATCACTTCCTAGAACAAGACAATTGATCGAGATACAAGCATTAAACCAAAGGGAACAAGAAAGAAAATCTTATTGTCCCAAACTGTAGCAGTATTGAAATATATATATCAACAATAACATGTGTTACTATCTGCAAATCTAACCATCAAAATCATCAAACAATTATTGGATAACCATGTACTAAACATGTAGATAACATTCCAATACTTAAACACAAGATTTGATGGTAAATTAGGGATACAAAATGATGTTTTCAGAAATGTATTAGGAAGACTTATGGGTGTAACAAATAATTTCTATAGAAGAAAAATCTAACCACTAAAATCATCAAACAATCCACCCAAAATATATCCAATGACAAGTAGATTAGTTATGACATCTTGCAAGCAAATTTTAATGGTATAATAGTGAGCAATGAAAGAATTTAGGTGAGTTTTGATGTATCCCTAATGGATGTAACATTTAAGTTATTAAAACAATGAAATCCTTGGCTAAAATAGGATTCCCTTAGGGCATAATAAATCTTATAACACTAAGAAAATATTCCAACTTGAACAAATACAATATATCACAATTTCACGTATAACAATGCAATGATTTTATATCTCCAATGCAAGTAGATTAGTGCCTAGTCAATTGGGTGATGGAGTCTCTTATATAAGAGATAGGGTTTCCAAATTATCTAGGGGTGTAATCCCTTTTACTTCCTATACCATGCAAAACCTAGCAAGGTAAATCTAGGAGGGTGTAAGCCCTTTTACTTCCTAGATCTCATGCAAAACCTAGAAAGGTAAATCTAGGAGGCTGTAATCCCTTTTACTCCTCCTAACAACCTTTGATAAAAAAATATTATTCAAGATAAGGATGGATCTTAGCAGAGGGTGTATTCCCTTATAATCCTCTTAGGTTTTATACAAGAATAACCATGAAAAAAAAAGAAACACTTAACAATATGCATAAATTTCTTACCAATTTCAAGAAATAGCAAGATAAATCCTACTTTACCAAGAACATTCCACCACATTAGAAAGAACTAAGAATCCAAGAGATAACACACCACTTTTTACTCCAATAGACAAGTTGCATCATCCAAAAATCATTCAATAAACAAATATAGAGCAAAATCCCAAGAAGGGCGCAAATTTCATCCAAGAGAGGTATTATCCTCAAGTGAGTTGTGTTCAAATGAAATGTCACAAGGTCTTTATTTATACAAGACCTTATAAATTTAGTTTTTCCACTTAACTTAGAGTAAAAAAAAAATTAGAGAGGCCAACCTCCTTAATTTCCCGCTTTACAAAATATAATTTGAATTTACAAAATAAGTAAGCCCAAAATTGTGACGTCAGCCCTCTTAGGGGTAATGTTTTGGCATAATGAGAAAGTTGAGGAAGTTGTTGGGCCTCCAAAGTCCTAATATCCATGGTGCAAGGGTATTCCTCCATCACAACATGCCAAGTCATCATTAAATCAACTATCACCATCAAACCCTATCCCCCAAATGAGATGGTATTCCTTAGAAAGTGACGTTTTGAGCCTCCAAGGTCAAACGTTGGGAAAAAGGGGGATAGTTTTGCCTCTTCAGGATGTCCTCTCATGCATCCAAAGGAAACTTTCATCATATAGCTTGTACCAAGGCATGGGGTATGGAATCCACTCTATGGGATTCATGCCCTAAAGAAGGCCCAAGCAAGGATTTCTCCTCCACAAATGTCCACCAAGCAAGGTCCTACAAAGATAAGTAAATATGCCCTCCAAGGTTCTCAATTCAAACGTATCATGCCAAGTAAAATCAAATTTAATACAATATGCATCTAAACATGTGCATCAAATATACCTTTTAAAATTAAACAAGTGCTCAATGACCCTATGTAATTTTCCAAATTTAGATATGGGAGGGGTGTAATAATGCCCTATTGGGTGAACTAATTCCTCAAGTAGGGGAGGTTCCAAAGGATAATCCTTTCTAAATTATGTAGTGGGTATGAGGTGGATGGGGTTAGAATTCTAGGTATGGAGTTTCATGACATACAAGGCCTCGTATTGTCTCAATTATGGGTGCCTTTGTAGAGGGTGTGTTTCCCTTCGTCTATGATGCGTGATTTTTCCAAGCCCCTTTGCCATTAATTTAATAGGGTATCTCCAAGTTGAAGCTAAAGTGGGACTTCTACCTAAGAATGAAAAACATTTTCCACACATGCTCTACTTTGGTTGACATGTCCAATTAGTTATTTATTTTATGGGTCCCTCAATTTTTGCGAGAAAATATTCATTGTTCTTAGTATCCCTAGGTGAGCATCTAGAAGGTTGTATGATTGACTTTTATTTTTTTCTAGCTACAAGACTTTGGGCCTTCAACCCCTTCTTCCCATGAAATTAGGTACATGCCCTTCTTGGGTCAATAATCTCGATGACCTAAAATATGGGGACACAGAACAGAAAAAGAAATGGAAAGTGGTAAGTATGAGTGGGTATGGTATGAAAACCATTCAAGGAAAACCCTTGGTTACAACCCTTTCCCCAAGGGTGGCCACTTACTAGGAAATCATGACACTCAACAAGGTGAAATAAGGTAAAAAGCATAATTTCCAAGAAAAATGTTCCAAAATCAAGAGAATTTTTAATGCAACATATTCAAATGTCATAATAATTAAAGTGACACTTATCACAATACCTGACTTGTTACCTCATGGAGAAATATCCACCGTCCTTTGGAAGCAATATGGTGTGGTGAATTACATAATGATGAATGGATAAGTATGATCGTGAGGTAGGGCTCCATTTTCATAAGTGGACACTATCATTCAATCCATCTCTTGGTACTCAATTTCTACAATATTAGGGCCTCGATACATCATCTCCTTACTTATCCCTATGAATGAGGGATAACATTTGGCTCCTACTTGGGGACATGTACTCATCGCAGAGTGCATGATAACCTCAACATATCCTAGTATGACCTATGCCTACACACACAAAAATGACAAACTGTAAAATCCAGGGTGGCTCACTCACCCTTTGTCCATCTGATAAAAATCCAAAATTTCAAAATTGACAACTAATCTTAAAATGAAAATTTTGCAGTTTTTCAAAAATCTCTAACTAACATATAATATGATAGAACCAAATGATGTAAAACAACTATGCAATAATATAGGTAGATAAAAATGAGAAATCATATATGACATGAAAACATATGAAACTAAACTACCATGAGAAAGCAAATGACCTACCTACTTACTTGGGGCCCAGGGCCCTATGGAGATCAAGTCGTGTGGATGTTAGGTGAAGTTGTAAAACTAGTTAAACCACCTTATCAGCATATCACCCAAGAGATTTTCCCATGTGATTAATTATATGATAGGATAATTTAAGAACATAATAATCATGAATATGAATAAGCATATAATCAATCATAGAAAGACACTAATGGAAGTTAGGAGGGAGAAAATCATATTAAAATGAATGGACACAAGATTGATCCACCCATCACTAAAGAGGGGAACCATGTATAGATTATGACTCATATTTTTCCTCGTTAGCTTCACCTACAGACTGAGAGGAAATCAGAGATCGAAAGAAAATTGCATAGCCACCCCAAGAGGAAGATAAGAGGTAAGGGATAACCTCATGTCTAGAGCAAGAAAATCATTGCCTCTTTTTCTACACATCCCTGCAAAAATCCCCAAGATGAAAATACTTTCATTCTATAGTGTGAGTATTTTACAACTCTAGGTTGGCCATGACCTGGTGTCCATTATAATCTCAACATGAAGGTGGTTGGAATTCTTCATAGAACAAGTCTGAATCCTCAAAAGGATATGCATCACAACTCTCAAAGGATGATTGAAAGTCATTGTGTATATTGCGACAAGTCATACTCTGGTGAATGGAAAAGGTTTGTGATCATATCTCCACTAGGATACCAAATATATGGATCACTCACCTGTGAAAATTAATCCTCCGAAGAAACAATTTTTGCATTCTTTACCTGAAAGGTGCCCTCAAGTCGTAGATGGGGTCTCCATCAAAAACAAAACAACCCATGTCCCATATGTGCCTCCAAATACATAATAAAGTGTTTATATTCTCATCAACCACATACACGTTTTCCCTCATAAGACTATCTGTATGACTGAAATTGACCATCTCTTTTTTTTCACGTGTAGGAAGAACAGAGGCTAGGGGGGTTTCAACTGGATATTCAACACGATACACTTCATGGAAGTATTCTTCATCAATGGATTCTTCATCATTGAGACCAATTGCTTCTTTAAATTCATGTGTAGGAGGAAGGCAAGGCTGGACAACATCATTTTCATCAAATAAGAGAGAGGATGTTGTTGTTTGATTTGAGTTCTCAATGCATTTCACTTTGTGGGAGTCATCTTTGTCAATGGATTCTTCGTCACTGAAGTCATACTTTTCGAAAATCATGGCACATAAGGAATTTACTTTATGACATATCTCATAAATATCTAGAGCTAACAAATCAGTAGGACCTTCATCTGAGTCCTCCTCAGGTTGTACTTTATTGGAATTATTCCATTTCTTTTTGGCACATTTCTTGGTGGGTGTGCTCCTCCAACCCTTCTTCATAAAAAGGGGCTTAATCCTCAAAGTGGAGTGCTTAATATGTTTGGTCCCGAAAGGATAAGAAAGGGAACCCTCATTCTTCTTGTCATCGAGATCCTACAGTCCCTCAAATTCTTTCTCCTCTTCATGGAGTTGTTCTTCAAATGACGATCGAGAATTTTCCTAAAAGTACTTTGCTGTTTCCAATGCCTTGGTAAGACTACTAATGAAAGATTCATCAAGTGGATTTTGTATGTCCCATTTGTCAAAGAAAACTTTGATGAAGCCTATGAACGAAGTGACAATCTTGGGAGGAGAACCATAATTGAGAAAGACTCTTTATCTTGGCTACAAAGAGCTCATAAAAAACTTGATTAATATGTCTTCATGAATTATCTTCAAACCAAAAACAAATTTAAGAAATTGTAGCACATGAGAAAACGTCGAGGTAGGGTTTCCATCGTATTATGGACAATTATCTCTCCACTCCCGAGGAATATAATTTAGATACCTGAGGAGGTTCGTGATATCAATAAAAGGATATCTCTCATGGAAATCCCATGGAACCATGGTCCCATTATCTTGAAATACACCTTAATGGAACTTTCAGATGAGCTCAAGGCTCATCGAAGGGAAAAGGGTAATATCCTCAATGGAGTCGCTAGATGCACTTTATGCAAGACCCATTGAAAATGAGAAGGTAACTTCCCTCAATTGGAGTCGCCAGGAAATCCATGTGTAAATTATTTTGGATCAAATCTTTCCAAAGTGTCATTAGGGCTCAAGGAAGGATTCAAAATCCTCCCTGACAACGGTGCCAAAATTTTGTTGCACAAATTGTAGTTTGGGAAAATCTCGACCCAAACCACAAGAGTTGGACAACTCTGGGAGTACCTACCCACTTCCACCTTAGATAGACACTCCCCTCACTTTAGTGATGATAAATCACCACAAGGGGGGAATCTCAGTTCCCCTAGGGAAATTGATATGGAAAGTGAGAAGATGATGGTGAAAAACCCTATTGGTCATATTTGGAGAGGATAAAGGCTTGAAGATGAAGGTTTGTTGGTGAAGAATGGTTTCCAAATGTTGAGTACCTGCACCACAACGTTATCCCTTCCCAGAACAAGACAATTGATCGAGATACAAGCCTTAAACCAAGTGGAATAATCAAGAGAATCTTGTTGTCCCAAACTGCAGAAGTATTGAAATATATATATCAACAATAGAATGTATTACTATTTGCAAATCTAACCATCAAAAGAATCAAACAATTATTGGATAAT
>JASDQU010381020.1:0-10188 GCA_032191745.1 Picea mariana | reverse complement strand
CGTGGGGCTCTACACAGATACATCTAAACTGAAATGGATTTTCTGGACATCTCATCACTCGATGCTGCTCATCGATATGCTGTTAAAATTGAGCAGAAATTTAAGCACCAGAACAAATGGGAGTTTGGGTCTGCAAATCCACAACAACCAAAGTATGACAAAGACGGCCCTAACAAACAGTTTCCTGAAAACCAGTCCAAGACATAAGAAAAGAAGTGTCACGGGAAGACAAAGAAGGACACCAGAAAATGGTGCGAGTTCCACAAAAGCCCCTGGAACAACACCGATGAATGTCGCTCAAAACCATCATTAGTGGTTGAGATCAAAGACAAAGAGCCGAACCCTGATTCAGAATCTGATTCTTAAAATAACGGTAAAGGATAGATCATTGATGCGGGACCCACTGTTATTGTCGCTACCGCAACAATTCAGCTAGAAGAACCAACAGATCCTGAAGAGGGGGAGCACCTTTTTCATTCATAGATGTCGGTGAAGGGGACCCTACTTCATTTTATTGTTGATAGCGGAAGCCAGAAGAACCTCATCTCAGCAGAGGTTTTCAAACAGTTGGGATTGTCGACAACACCACACCTGCAGCCACACAACATTGGGTGGCTTCACCAAGGACGAGATCTCCATGTCAGCCAATAGTGTCGATTATCATACGGCATCCAACCCTTCAAGGATGAGGTATTATGTGATGTTGCCCCACTGGATGTCTGTGATGTGCTCTTGGCCCAACCATATATGTGGAGACGCCATGTTGTTTATGAGTCTCGACCCCGTAGTGTCATTGTTACTTTGGGGGGTCATCTCTATAGAATACCAGAGGTAGTTCCGACTACTATTCCACCTAAAAAGTGTCGCAAGGTAGTATCTCATACTGCAAAATTCAGCTTCTTCACAATCTGTTCAAAAGGAGAACAAAAGGACACTGCAACCACTACAGCCTTTCCCCAAGCACCTTCTATCCAACAAAAGAAGGTTGACAAGGTTGCAGCAAAGCACAAATATTCCTTTTGCACACCATCCTCTCATGTATCTTGACTTGTTGAATAGCCTCAACCTCAATAGGTTTGTGATAGACTTCCACAAACTGAGCAGTGCGACGTCTCCAACAAGACAAGCAGCTCACCAAGATGCAGATTCAACAAATGATTTTCCTTCACCCCCAAGAACTCAACGCAATGGAGACAATTTCTTACTAAGGAGGGAGGATTGATCCAGGTGGATATCGGTGGCCACCTACCTTTTCCAACTAGCTCAAAACAACTTTCTGGCAATTTTGACAATTTACTATTTTTAGCAGGTTTTAACTTCCGGGGCCATTTTGAGGGCCTAAATGAAGGTTTTTTGAGATCAAGGTTCTCAATGATAGATTAAGGCATGATTGAGCCCCCAAAATGAATCTCCTCGATGATACCTTTCCAATGAGCTATCATACGCCTAAAACAAAGATCGTATGCAAAAGTTACGACTCCAGGAAGTTGATGTACTAGCTTACCCAAACGGGGCTCACATGACTTTTGGCGCTTCATCTCCTAGGGTTAGGTTTTTGGATGTCTAGGACTTTTGGCATTCTCGTTTATTGTAAAAATGCCTTCAGAGCCTCATTGTAATCATCTTCTTGTGAATGCGAGTAGCCGTCACATCTCTTCTCAGAGATAAGCTGCCACCATTCTAGCGAGTCCTTCACTCTGTATTTTTATAGTCTCTGTACATTTCTTTGATTAATAGAAATCATGTATTACTGTATATATGTGTTTATGGTTGAATCTCTGATACATTTCTATTATATTATTTAATATCTTCAATATCTCTGTGCATTTCTTTATTATATCTCCGCTCTCATTTCGTGCCGAAAATAATCCGGATCAATCTTTGAATCGATGAGATCTGACGGTCTAGACTAATTGTGGGATTGTAAATAACACATTGTTTAATTCTCCCTTCGTTCTCTATAATCAATCCCTGCCCTTGATCCGACACTTGTGTATCCAACGATCATGACTTGATATGATCGTTGACCAATCCTCGAATGGTCCTTCTCTTGTAATATAACGGTCTAGACTAATTGCGAGATTGGAATTAACATGTTCTTTAATTATCCCTTTGCTCTCTGAAATAAATCCCTGCCCTTGATCTGGTGCTTGCGTATCAAATGGTCACGAATTGATCTGATCGTTGACCAATCCTCCAATGATCCTTCTCTTGTAACCTGACGGTCCTAGTTTCTCCCAAAATATACATCAGTGGACAATATCCTTCCTCGATTCTTTTGTAGTTTTACTATGCAGATTTCAATCCTGATCGCATTTATGCAATGCGCTCTTCCTTCTTATCTTTGATTAGTTTCCTTTATTCTAAGCTTCTGAGATTGAATCTCTGCATATTTTTTAGACATTTTCACTCTCTGCTAACTGTTATACTATTGACATCAATGGAAATTCCCATCAATGATAACTCATCAATGACAATTCATCATAACAACTTATCATCACATCACAATGACATCGATTATTGAGATCAATGACAACATATCAATGATAATATGTCCAACACCATCCTCATCATTGCAAATACATTCCTACCCCTTACTACTCCATTATAGTTTTTTTAGCTCTCTGTAAACTTCGTTTGAATGAGAAACAAATGACAGAGGAAACCTACAAACCAACTTTGAGACCCGAAACTAGCCTTTCGGACCTGGAGAGCGCTCTCTCGGGAGATGTTGTCTCAGTACAGGATTTGGCTTTAAGCTGTCGGCTAGATTTAACACCCTTTCATAATAATTTATAGTTCCATTGGTGAAAGAGATTAATACCCCGGGCTATGGAGTCAATTTAAGAAAACAATAGAACAAATGAATTGGTGACTGAACTAGAGAGGATAAAGGCTAAGCGAGAAAAAAATTTCAGTTTAAAATCGTTGTGTGTGGCAAGGGGGAAAAATACATAAAGCAACTCAGAGCACCGTTGAGAATGAATTCAGAGTTAACTTAGAGGAAACGGTTTGTCTAAATGGTGTGAATCCCAGGTTTGAAATTACATTCCTATTTAGACATAAATAGATGTGAATTAATAATACAGGAAGTACGTACGCAAATAAAGGAAACAATACATCCAACTGCTACAATTAGAATCTTTTCATCAAATCTTCAGGACCTTTGCATTAAATTTTGATTGAGCTCAAATTACATTCAATAGTCACTGTCTAAACTAGTTTTCCCAACCAACCTCCTTTACATTGAAAGGATAAAATATATAGGTAAGGGTGTCTCTTGGGATACCCTGCTCTCTATCTACCATCCCTAAAATTTAGGAAATTGAATGTTCTATGTTAAATGGCTTTTCGCATGACACCTTTCCAAAAATAGAAAACAACTGTGCTCAACCGCATCGTAATTGCTTGTCTTTGCCACGAGGATTCGACTATCAGCAAGGTCCTGTCATGGGGAGAGTGATGTGTTGAAGCCTTTCTTCGACAAGATAACCGAATGATAGAGTGCTTTGTCAGACTCTCGCCATTCACTGTAAGGGTTTTGATTTCTTTTGTGCACTCATTTGCTAGGGAGGGTACATGGTGAGTGACTGCTGATTGTCGTAGTCATTATCAAAATGACAAAACCATCTAACGAAGATGCCTCCTTCAAAACTGTCAATATTTGTGCCATGTTTGAGAATAAAAGGATGAAACTCATTTAATCATGTTTCTTCTGTGCGCTCAAAAAGGCTGCGTGAACTTTCTCCCCAAATGCTTCACATTCTCTGAAGTGATTTGCATTCCCTTCTTCTAAAAACCTCTTTGCTTCGCACAGCTGTACGAGTGTATCTTGTGCATCTCTGAGCTGTCTCTTGAGGCATGTCATGTTTCCTTCGTGGCCTTGTGATGCTAATGCTTCAAGGGTCTTTGCTGCTAATTGTCGTCTCGGTTCCCTATTTTCCTGGTAAAAATCGGTAATATCGATCTGTGCTTGCTTCAACTATTGAGACGGCTCTCGAAAATCTATGCCTCTGACATCTATCCTCCTCGTTATACTTGATCTTTCTCAACTTGTACCTGCAAAAGGTTCCAATCGAATAGCGCGCATTAGTAATTCTTTGGTGGTTGACCTTGCACGCGGTTCACTCGGGACTCGGGTTTCCCCTGCCTCCTTGTTCTTCTTTGGCATGCCCCTTCTCTAGGGTATTCGTTGTTCGGGGGATAGGGATTCCGACGTATTTCCTTCCTGCATAGTATCTTCCACTCCAGGTTCTGCGCGGTGTGGTATTACCCTTTCCGTGGATAGAGATAAATATCCTCTTGGATCCTTGGGGATGCCCACTATGAGAAAGAACAAATCCCAGTTTCTACCCAACCGTCTTAATTCCTCAACTACCAACAATTTATTAAGTTAGACATTGGAGAATTTCCTTTTTGATTGATCCACTTCATCCTGTATGCTGTTTTCCATCTCCCGGAGATTTTTGTGTAATAAAAAGGGTAGATTTAATGGTCTCCTTCCTTCGAAGTGCATCAAAAATATAATGTGATGCGAATGTATTGTGTCGAACCTCCCTTCACAGGTGAAATATTTCCTAATTACCCTAAGTAGTTTCTAGAAAGGTTCTTGCAAATATCTGCTCAAGAGGCCTGCCTCAACCTTCCCACCCAAACAATCCCGCTTGATGAAATCTTCACAGCACCGTGAATCCAAGGGAATACCTTTAAAAAACCTTTCACCGTGCAGGGGGATATCTGTTGTAGTCGATAAAGTTTCCTCAGTCACCTCGAAAATGACACCCGATATCATTACACAAAAACCATCGAAACTGAGTGAAAACTTCTCAACCAGTCTCATATTATATCCTTGAATTTTCCTGCAAAAAACCATGCATCTGAATTGTTCGAAGGACACTCTGACCTTCATATATTCGTTTATCAACATCAATTTTTGGGGCTCGAGCCCAGTTCTTTTTCCACTTCGCACTCCCTTCCTTATGCTTTGGGAGGTTTCCATGGTGCAACACGTATTTTCCCTACGCGTAGTGAATTAGGCACAGGTCCAAGGCAATAGTCTTGATTGACTTGGGCTTGCGAGAGAAAAATACAAACAATGCATAAGCTTGACTGGTGAATAGAATGCATGCAAAACATTCATAATTTATAACATAGTGGGAAGGAGGTGGGAATGTTCCAGGGAAAACTGAATTCATGGTGAGTGGATGTTTTGAAGCTAACTAAAGATTTCCCGTAGCATATCCTTGCGACGAGTACACTTCGGAGCATGTGAAGTACAACTGATAAGGGTCGTAGGGAATACATGATACGAGCCTTGTGATTTTTCATTCTTCCAGCCTTCATAATGAGTTGATGATTGTCATTTCACTTAATGATGCGAATTCTGTTTAACAACTTGCCTCATCCTTTAACATGTAAAACTTCTTTTTTGATAGGAACCAACTCATTGGGAAAAGACTCGTACCATTTAGACATGTTTTAACTTTGAAATCCCTTCCCAACTCCAAGGGCCAACCAACCACTTCCTGACCTCGACCCCTTTGTTGTTTCAGTATCTGACCCCACATGCTTTGACACACAAACTCTGACTCAACTAAGACTGATCCCTACTAAAGAGAAATGATGGCGCTAATAGCTAGCTCCAACGGGGATGCTATCCTCCCAGCGAGGTAGAAAGGAACAAAAGACCAGGTGCCTGACCATTGTGCCTTATTCAACTTTCAGATACTGAAAAACAAAAACAAAACACAACCTAAACTTATTGACACAGTTTCTAACAAACTCARCATAAACTCAGGGCCTTCACTTCGGTCTTCAATTTTCTACTGACATACTGACTCAAGAAAAAAAAAATGACTATTTACAATGACATGTGACTCAAATAGAMTTTATTGCACCAGATAGTGTTTAAGGAACTTGTCATTTATAGTCCCCCAACCAACACACTTTCCATTTAGTTCTTCTATAAAATAAGCATTTGTTATAACCCTAAATTGCACCACACATGCTTACCTGGCATTAGGCCAACTCATATCCCTTCATTTCCAAAACATATGCTGAACAACCTCCTTGAAAATCCCCTTGGGTCAAGGTCCACGCACCCTAACCTATTACTCCACGCGTGTGCACGCTGGCAGGCCCATTACAGCCCGCATGTACCTAACAAAACACAAAAATAAGAAAGTTTCTGATGAAACAAAAAGCTATGGGTCAGTTAACTGAAACTCCTGGCCATGCATGGCTGAGATTTTGTCCAAAACCCTAGCTCCTTCTAGCCTATAAAAGAAGGGGTAGGGGTACCATTTGAAGGAGGAAAAATTATAGCGAAGAAACTCTGCCCATTTGTTGAATCCATTGTCCCAACCCTTTAGCCTTTCCTCAAGCCAAAGGAGAATTAACGCAAAGCAGTTGGAGGACAGAAGAGGAGGAGCCCAAGATCAGGATCAAGGAGCGGTGGCCAGTCTCGACTTTTATTGTAAGTTGATTCATTTTTCAGATAATAAAAGAATACTTTTCCCATCCCAATGCATGAGTTATCTATGATTTGGTTAATTTGTGCTTAATTTCTAACCCTTTAGTAGAAAAGTAGCATGCATGCATAGTTGTTTGTATTGAATGCAGGTTATCTTTGGAAGGAGAAGAGCAAGCAAGTGGTCAAAGCGCAACGGAGGATCTACACCAAACATCAGTAAAAAGGTTAGTAGTTCCTTTCCAGGCATGTATTGTGAAAGAAGGGTTTAAGTTTTGGGTGGTAGGTTAAAAATTAATTTCTTTACGGTCAAAATCTGCATGCAAGTCTGACCCTAGTTTGCTAGTCCGTAGGGTATTTTTCCCAACAACAGAGTTGGCGACCATACTGGGGAAGATACTGTTTAGGGTTTTCGGATTTAGTTGAGTTTTTGGGTAGTTTAAGAGATTAGATTTTCTGTTTCTTTGTCTGTATTTTTCTGTAAGGCCTGAGCTAGCAGGGAGCCTAGTTCTTTATACCAATTTTCCCTAACTGTTGCTTGACGGCAATTGTTGGGACACACAGAGGTACATGCGGCCTGCAGAAGGCCTGCACGCGTGTACCCACTCCCTAACCTCTTACAACCCGCATGTGAATGCTCGTTGTAGAGGTTTTCAGTAGCGTGTAGGAGTTCAAAGAACTTTAAGAGGTAGTCTTCCTCTTCCCTGTCAGAATTATACATTCTTAGGGGGTTTTATGGATCCTATCTGAGTCTTGCTAGTTCACAGTCCTGTCTCAGTTTGTCTTTTTGTGTTTTGTTATTCCTTGCGATTATTTTTCTTTTTTGTTAGAAGAAGCATCCAAGCCTTCAAGAGACCCTGGTGATCAATACCAGAGGCCTCTTCCTGGTCTGGGCTGCCTATTTTTATTGTTTTCTTAGAATTTATACATACACGTGGCCTGTACAAGGCTAGACCGCGTGTACACGCTCCCTGTTTCAACTCAGCACGCGTTTGCACGCGTGTTGTTTAAGTGACAGTAGCGTGCTTGACAGGCTGCTTTTTAATTAGGGTGGGGCAGTCATCCCCTCCTTTGATGAGAAGTATTCCTCTCAGGTGTTTGAGTCTAGGGGTTGAACAGTCAGTAGGTTAGGTCCTCTTACCCTTAGCCTGCTTTTTCTCAGTTGATAGTTGACAGAAAATACAAAAAGAAAAATTTTGTTTTATGGTTTTTAGGCAAGCTTAAGAGTCTTTGTTTTCTTGATTGCCATTGTGTGCCTTCACTTTGATTCTTTGCGATCTGTGCTTTAAGACTAATTTGTCTTTCTTCATTTTGTGCTTGTCGGTATTTCCCCTTTGTTGCTTGATTAGCACTTTAATAAAAAAAAAAAGAGGAAAAAAAAAAGTCTTTTCGTTTTCGTCTTTGTTTGAAGATTGTGTTTCTGCATCAATAGCTAAGGAGAAGTATTTTTGTTCATAAGTTTTGGCAGTGCATTTAGAGCATACGTAGCTCGTATTCGAGAAAAATTCCTTTATGTTTGCTGCATAAAATCTTAGAAAAATTGAAAAGAAAAAGAAATCTTTCTTTGTGAAAAGTTGTTGAAGATTTTTCATTTAGTAAAAGTCTTTTGTTTCCATCTTTTTTCATTCATTTTTTCTTTTAGTCTTTACACATCATCAGTGTCACCTTCATACCCCGTGAGGTAAGAAAACCCATAAAAACAACGCTAATTTAAAATCTATTAGACTTTTTGTTTGTAGGGTTCATACACTAGTTCAGGACTAGGGCCTTGGATTAGGTTGGAGTTGAAACTCTCCAAGGCCATTCAAAACCAAAGATTAGAGTCTGTGATAGGGAGTGTAGAAGTCCAGTTTCGTGGAAGTTATCCGGGACCCCCCTCTAACACAGGGGATAAACATGAGGTTGCATGCGGAAAGGTAGCAGAGATAACCCCTCTGAAGCCGGACCAAGCGTAGTGGAGAACACATATCGAGGGCTTGTTTTGGGATTCTGTCATTTGCATTTTCCATGGGGCTTCGTGGGTCTTGAATCCATTCGAGGTCCTCAGTTGTCTTCTAGACCATTTTCTCTCGATACCCTTGACAGGTTTCAGGCTTGATACCCTGCTCATTGTGGTCTACCCGACTTTCGACTGTACCCGCCTGGTGATTGTTCGCGTGCTGGCAACCTAGTTGCCAATCTTTTTAGGATATACACAAGTGACTGCGGGGGTATACCGCGGTACCTAGGACAGACATCGGGCCACGCTTTGCAGAGTATACCCGGAGGGTGCTTCCATGTTCGAGTTGCACTTGCACCGGTAAGTTGCTCTAGTGTTGGTTGTTGTAACTGTTCTTCAAAATAGTTTAGTGATTTCTTGTCTTATCTCTTAGGGGATTCTTTTTTAGTGTGTGTTACTGTTTGAACGTGTAGAATACCTTATCATGTCTTGGATCTTCTCACACAGTGGAGGATCTCGAGCTCCATCGGTCACGAAGGTTTTTGGGCCTGCCGCCGGTTATACTGAAGCCACCCCCGCCACCATTGAGGCGGAAGCTAGACCAACAAGGGTCTTTCGAAGAAACCGAGTTACAAACCATTGTGCTCGAGCAACTCCTGGAGGAATCGACTGCCAATATTGGCTCGGTTGAAACCCCAACCACTGATACCTGGCCGACGGTTATTGTACCAGTCCAATTTTATGAACGCTAGTCAGTGCCTCACACAGCTATGGAAACAAATGTTGTTACTTCCTCTGGGAATTCTTCCATTTCCACCACAGTTGCTACCACAGGAGAAGCATCTCCTAACTTGTCGTCGTCGGTTTGGGCCACCATGGTCTCGGCCGCAACTACGTCTCACCATGGACCGATCCCATCTATAGTGGCAGCCACAACTCCCTTCACACCTAGTGCGACAGGCCCTCCATTTTCATACGGTATGCCTAGTTCGGGTACAAGTCCTGCACTCACTTACTCCACTTTATAGACTTTGGGTCTGGGGGCAAGGATCTATAATGCTCCTCTACAAGGTCAACTTGGGGGAATTCCTGTCCCTTTTAATGCTTTTCCTTATGCTGGAGGTCATATCTCTCCTTCGTCCCCTTCGCTTGGTGGTCTGCATCAGCAGTCTACCGGGCAGCCTGCACACACGAGTTCATTTGGAGCTGGGAGTCAAGGAACACCTGCACACACTATGCCGGTAGGTTCGTCACCATTTGTTTGGAACAAGACGTTTGGTAACAACACTTTCACATCCACTGCTTTCCTATCTGGGGGCACTCCCTCTTTTGGACAGTCTACTCCGGCGCAGGGTACTATTCCTGCACCGAGGGCACATATAGCAGGACCTTGGAACTCAGGACAAGGATATGTTCCCTTCTCTGGAATGTCATTCTGGGGTAATTCTTTCCACAGTCAATGGAACCCTAGACAGACTACTATGCCTCTCCCATCAGAACCGGCATGGGGTAATCCTTCCCAAAGTCCGTCAAACACGATGAATGCCCAACATCCTATGTCCTTTATGGGAAATCAGCCGATGATGTCTCCACAGATGCAAAATATTTACGCTGGTCAGGGCCATGGTTTCTACCATAATCCGGGCCAACAACCAAACTTTTCCTGGCAACCTGGTGCCAATCAAACTCCAGGACCCTTTTTCCCAGGCTATCAGCAGCAACCCAAACTACCATTCCTGGCGACGTTACACTTGCCATATTTGACAAGGTTGTTAAATGA
>JASDQU010381017.1:0-11130 GCA_032191745.1 Picea mariana | reverse complement strand
TTGAAACATTATTATGAACATTCATTTTCGCAAGATTTCAAGTAAACCTTGTAAACTGTATATAGATTGTTTATAATCATTTGTATATTCATGTTTATTTTTAATAAACATTAGTAAGTAATATATCATTTGTTAGAATCATAGATTTAGATTGGTTTATTTATTTTACTATTTTTAGGACTTTAGTTGGCTAACAGAGCAATTAAACCCGTCGAGCCAGATCATACCAAACGGCTTGGGTTAATTAGACAACCCTGGTCAGAATTTAACCTTTCAGTTGACGGTGTGTCATTTATGCCCATCAACAAATAGCGCTAGAAGGAGGGCCGAGGTAAATTTATTGATTAAATGTTTCACCCCTCAGCCTATCATAATTTCATATTTAACATTTTTTTCTTCTGTGTCATCTTGAAATGCACTAGAAGCCATGCCAGACTGACAAGATGTCCTTGAACGATTCTTTGTTTTGAATGTATTTAATTCCCCATGGTTCCCCAAATCACTGTGTTGGAACATGCTTTCCACTTCTCATTACTTGATATTCCCAACGAGACAATCTCTCGCTTGTCCAAACTCACCTTTGATGGTGGGGGGGGGGATGTATCTACAAAATACCATCTTAACAAGTATTGGTGTAAATGCATCAAACATGATATTTCTGAATTAAAGGTTTTATGAAGATTGTTCACTTTAAGTTTTAGGGGTCGAATTAAACATTGGTTTGAGTCTTTTCCAACATATCACATTATTGATTGGTTTCAATTTGTAGATGAATTTTTAGATGCTTTTGAAAACTATGATTACAATCAATTATGTGAAGAATTTTAGACTTTACTAATCAATGCAAATTCATCTCCAGAAAGATTTTCAACAAGAATCCATCATGTTCTATGTAAATTTAATCTTGATGACATGTCATTTGTACTAAATCTCCTCTATGATGCATGTGTCCCTTTCATCTAGTCATATTCAATCGTGAATGATGAATTAGTTACAAATACTATCACTCAATTGCGAGAAGAATTTTGTTCGCAGGATGAGATGAATCCATCCAAAAATTTTGAACAAGCAAGGGAGGTAGAACCTATTGAAAAGTTCCTTACTCACAATCAAATTGGTTTTTCATCTGAATCATTGTATAGTCAGCCCTCGACCATCGTGGAACAAGATTTGATGTTCGGTCAAGGTGAATGTCCATATTCTTCTAACTCTTTCTCTAATCAGTACTTAAATTCAGTTATTAAAGAACACTTAGGTGATGAAAATGATCTTAAGCATTCTAACATTCTAGTGAAACTGATTAGAGATGTAGATCTACAATTAGAATAAGAAACCTTAAACCTTCATCCACAAATCATAACTTAACTATCAGAAATATTAGATGTTTGTCATGAAATTTTGAATTATCTATCATACATGAGACAAATTTAGATGATGATATTATGTTGAAGAATTTATCACCAAAACAGAGTGAAATTTTTAAAGAAACTGAAGAAGAATGTTTTGAGAATACCATTGCTAAATATCATAGGTCAAGAGATTATTTTCATGTGTTCATCTTTTATTCGTTTTAATCTTTGTATCCTGATATCTTCTTAGATTATGGTGGACATGATACTTTACCCACGGTATCTTAATCTTTTCTGTCACAATCAGATCTTTTCGATATGCCAAGATTTGGTGAAATTAATTCCAAACATAACATTTATGAAGTCCGATTTGATTCTCTTTCACTTTCATCACTCGCATGGAAAAAATACATGTTGAAAGATGATTTTACACAATTTATTTTTGAAAATGACAATGCACTCATTCTTATGGAGATTGAATATTCTACATTGCGTATTCGTTCTTTAATTAGTTCAAATTTTAATGTTTATGATTCACATTTTGAAATGATCAATCTCATCAAAGGAAGTGTTTAAACCAATAATCTAACTGATGTCATGAATCCTCTTATGATGTGTTCCCCATTGATATATCCATTTCATCAAAGTCATAGTTTGCATCCTATTTTTTATGACAGGATCTTAGAATGACTTGAAGATTCGTATCTAAAAAATATTCTTAATAAAGATAAAGGTGTGCTTTCTTTGTTTCTACCTAAATATATAGGAAGTAATCATGACATGATTTTTTGAGATCCTCCATGTGAAGAAATGGATGAACACTTGGATAATTGTCAAGAGGATGGGGTACTTCAGCCTTGGCTAATGATTATGTCAAATCCCCATAATATTGACAAGTTTTCCAAACTTACTTACACTCTTCCATGCCATTTTGACCCATATCATGACAAGATTGTAGAATGCTTGGAGGAGTCATATATAAAGAAGTTTCAAAAAATTGTAAGGTTGTGCTTGTTTTGTTTTTAAAAGAATATATAGGAGGTAAGCATGATATATTTATTTTGTATCTGCAAATACTACATTCTTTTATTCTGATTTTTTATTTTTTGTGCCTTGCATGATTGAAGATGCTCTTGTGGTTGCACTGGAAATATGATTTTACTTAGAGTTTTGATCTATTTAGTAGTTTGGAGTAGGTTTAGGAGTAGGTTTCCTTTAGTTTTATTTCTCAGTGTTTCTCTTTGTAATAATGCAGTTATGAACACAAGTGGGCACACCAAGAGAACCATAATATGAATGTTGTCAGGGAAGTCCACTTTAAATCTTTTTCTCTCTGCTTTTCGTTGAATATTTCTTTTCAAAAAAGTAGTATCATCATGAAAATTTTAAATGGAAAGTAAAGAGATAAGTAAATTTGAAATATCAATTCAACCCTGACCCAAGGTGCCACGAGTAGGACTACACTCATATTAGTAAGGATTTTTCTATTTTCTTTTAGTCTCTTTTATTTTTAATAATAATGCTTGGTCAAAGTAACATCTTATGCATCACTATATTAATAAAAGGACTTGCTCGCACATGAGATTTTATATGATTTAGTTCTTCCTTTATTTTATAGTGGGATGCTAGTAGTTCCCAAAGCTCGGGTTTATCTTTGGCCAAAATTGTTTTTGAAAGTGTGCTTTTGCTATTTTGATTTTGTTTGTTTTGATATACTTCTGATTTTGAATCCCATTAATAAAATATGATTCAGTTTGCTGTGTGTTTATTTTTTTTCTCTGTCTTTGATTGAACTTTCTTCTTGTATGTATTTTTGAATAATTATATTTCTGATGAAAGAGAAATTGTCGAAGGAAGCATTCATTTCAAGACTTATGTTTTTGAAATCAATTTGAAATAGTTCAAATAGTTTCTGATGTTAAGGTTCAACTCAGATAATTGATTTGTAAGTCAGATGAGTACTATGAAATCCTAAACGATCTTTGTTAGAGTATTACCCCTTAAATGTGTCAAGATATTTGGGAATTACAATTATCCTTAGAATTTTTACGCCGTCCATATTCTTAAGGAATCACTTTTAAGTGCTTCTCCATTCTCTAGATGATTTCTTAAATTAAATCTAAATTATCTAAACCATGATAAAAATTCCAGTTTTGAAAGAAAATAAATAAAAAAAGATCAATTGTTCACATGTATTGCAATTAACCTTCAATATCACCCCGCTCTCTTTGTCATCAATAAATCTGTAATTTTATTATTATTTAAAAGTGGCATAAGAGGGTTGGAAGCAATTAAGTGTGGGAAGTGTGTGTAAACATGTTGGGGTACTAAATAGGCTCGCTGACAGCGGGTAAATGCACACATGATACCAAGACAACTTCATCATGGTACTGAACATGCATGTTGGCAATGAAGCAATGTTGGGTTGAGAGGTAGTAGGCATATGTTTTAAAATTAACTTTTATGGAAGTATACATCATTTGGATACAACTATTGGATGGGATTAAAGCATTTGAGTGGGTTAAATGGCATACTTTTCGAGGATATGGATGCTTTCTCGCAACAGTGGCTCTGTCAATGGTATTGAAGTCCTTTTATAAACATCATGACTCTTTGATTAAAACACAACTTCAGGGTACTATCCTCTGTAAAAGCATTATTTTCTTATTTTCTGATATTTTTCTATAAATTTGAGCTAGTCTTAACATTGTGTAATATTAAAGTGGATTTGTTTCAAAGAAACTTAAAATTATATCCAAGTCTTATTCTTCTTTCCTACAATGAAATTTTAATAGGTCAGAGATAACTTCTTCACCCAGTAAGTCACTATTTGTTGGGCCCCAACAAGCCCCTTATTTTTCTTTAATCAAAATCTAGGGTCCCTCAAAATTTTACTTGGATTCTTTATTTGTTTCCCTTTGAATTGATTGGATTGGTATTGGTTTTCTTTGTTTCAAGGTTAGTTTGATTTAATATTCCTTTTTTTTGTTTGGCTTGAATTTCATGAAATTTAAATTCCATTTCATTTTGTTTTCTACAAAGTTTTAATGTTGATGGACGAGCTTCATAATTTGGGAGATTTTATTATGACACATCTTTTCTATGACATGTGTTCACATTTGATCAAATTTGAATGAGGGAGAGACAAACATAGAAATCTTAATTTAAACGAAAACCTTAATTTTTATCAACTTTTACTTTCGTTTAAATTATGATTATGTTTTCGTATTTTTCTCATTAACAATAATTTTCACAAAATTATTTGGTAGGTTTAATTAATCAAATTATTTTGTTAGTTTGCATCTCATTTCCAAATAAAAATAAAATAATAAAAAAAAGAAATATCTATCATTTGTTTGATTTTTTGAAAACCCAAAATTAATATTTTTCTCCTCTCCATCAACTTGAAGCTTCTAGAATTTTAAGATCATATTTGAAAGGAAAATATAAACAATGTTTGTTTAGAAATTATAGTTAGCTGAAATTCATTTTTAATTTAATGTTCTGGATTTTGTTTTATTCACAATTTTTAGGTTATTAATTTAGGTTTCTTTTTGTTTCACAGGTTTCTATTATCAGTTATTTGGTATGGATATGATCATGACTTGATTTTATTATCTAAATACATTCAAGATAATTGATCCAAAAATAATATTGGATTGTTGCAAATAAATTATGAACAACAATAGATAAGATTTGGAAATGCGTTCAAGAATAAACAAACGAATTTGTGGGACTTGTTTCATCCAAACCGTAAGGAATTTGAAGAAACGGTTGAAAAGTGATCTCCAAAATAGAACCATTTAGCTTTCACTCAGAAATTATCCCAAACAAATTCAGGATTTGAGAGATATTTGTCTCTTTACAAGAAAAATTTCAGGTAGTGCAAATTATTAGTGACGCCTAGACTGTTCATTCATTGTATAAATACATGAGAAATTTCAGAGCCATGGAGGTCCAAGAAACTGAGAGGAGGATTTTTATCCTTTCTCTTTTGTATATTATTTATTTTGTAAATTTTTTTCTTTTCAAATGGAATAACAGATGGTTGGAATCTTTGGGAGAATGGTTAAGTATTTTCAAAGAAGAATATGGAATTCTAGGTTGCTTAATGGATTTTGTCCTATGAGTAAAATGGTTTTATTTTCATTATAATATCTTCATATTCTTTGAATAATTGATTATGCATTGATTTAAATTAGCTTTAGTCCATTTTATGAATACATAGTTAATTTCTCTCATTTATATATTAATGTTTTCAATCTTTAAGAGTCTATTATCCCAAAAGTTCTTCCTAGACCATATGATGAACATGTTTTGTTGAAACTATATGAGAAAGCAGTTTACTCTCTGGATTTCATCCTGTGTAGACTTTGCAATGTTTTTTTTCATTGTCTTCTCATGTAATTTCTTGATGTGAAATTTTATCTGTGTCAAATTAGCTTTAGTTAGTTCTACACATAATATTTTATATCATGGTTTTATTTATGTTGTTCGTTATCTTTTGGTTTAGTTTATATCTGTGACTGATCATCTATTCAAGTATTTTGAGTTTACATCTGATGCTAGATAGTTGGTAACACCATTCTTGAGAATTGAAATTTATTTCATTTTCAATTATTGGACATTTCAAGGTCACAAGATATATAATTATTTGTCTTTCTGTCGTTATAAACTCACTCCAAAATATGAAACACTTCCTTGAATTTCTTCAGGAAGTATTATGCTTGATTTTTTCATAGGTTTACACTCGACACAGTTTAAGAGGAGCTCATACAATACAGAGAGATGAATTTAGCTTAGTATTGCTGATCAGTGAGAGGTTAGTAGGTGCATTGCTTTCTTTTATTCAGATTTGTTTATATATGAATGAGACAATGATTGCATTAATTAGCTTAGACTATTTATCTGTCATTGTTTCAATTGTATTTGTTTAGTATTTATTAGTTTAAAATATTTAAACATTAAAAAAAACAAAAAGATTTATGTTCTTACTTTATCTTATTTTGAAACATTATTATGAACATTCATTTTCGCAAGATTTCAAGTAAACCTTGTAAACTGTATATAGATTTTTTATAATCATTTGTATATTCACGTTTCTTTTTAATAAACATTAGTAAGTAATATTTCATTTGTTAGAATCATATCTTTAGATTAGTTTATTTCTTTTACTTTTTTTAAGACTTTAGTTGGCTAACAAAGCCATTAAACCCGTTGGGTCAGATCATACCAAACAACTTGGGTTAATTAGACAATCTCGGTCCAGATCTAACCTTTCAGTTGAAGGTGTTTCATTTACGCCCGTCAACAAGGTCATATGTAGTTATTGTTAAAACCTAGGTCTACACCTCTGTCGATTATCTCTCTTTTCTACATTTCTTCCTATAATGTTTTCCTCTTTTGGTTGATAAAGTCAGGTCAATCAAGTATGGTGTATGCACAGGGAAAATCTATGAGGAAAATGTAGCATTCAAAGCATCCATTTCGGGCTTGAAATACAAGAAAATAGGGAGGTTCAATTTTCAATGACAGAGATCCCATGTGTAGTTCAGATTAACGACTCTCATGCATTCGGAGTTTCAAAATCACATAAGGATTAATGACCAGACATAATCCCCAAATTGTCAAAGTCTCAAAGTCTCGAAGTAATGAGAGACTGCCACGTCAACCATGAGAAAGTCACTTTGGGACATATTCATGCTCACGTTCAAAATATCTTGAACCCCCAAAGTGTTGAAGTCCCAAAGTAATGAGAGACTGCCATGTCAACTAGGAGGAAGTCACTTCGGGAGATATTCATGCCCGCATTCAAAATATCCTAAAGATCGATGTCTCGAAGTAACGAGAGGTTGCCACATCAACTGAGAGAAAGATACTTTGGGAGATATCCATGCCTATGTTCAAAATCTCTAGAAGCCCGAAGTCCCGAAGTAACGAGAAGCTGCCACATCAACCGGGAGAAAGTTATTTCTAGAGATTTCCATCCAAACATCCTGAAGTGACATCAAGATACCACATCGCTTCTTTCCCTACCACTCCAAAGGTGTTTTTAAAATCAACACATGGCACTTATCCACCGAGGATGCATAGCATTCATTTCAGGCTACCACGTCACTCCGGGCCCGTACCACTCTAGGAGTTTTTCATGCTTCACAATCCAGAACTCCCGAAGCTTGAAGTGTCAAAGACAAATGGTTCTCATCCATTAGTAGTTGTGACAACACATGACATCAGGACACCACGTCATATTAGGGAGATCGTCCTTCGGGAGATATTCTTTCTCAGCATTCAAATCTCCCAAGCACCAAATTGGCTCCATCTCTAAACATTATTAAATGAATTTTGGAGTTGGAAGGCAGATAAAAATTAGTAGGGGTGCTAAAATAGCAGGGTTTCCCAAATCACAGATTGCAACAGATCAACGAACACACTTCATTATGGGGACAAAACATTCTTGAATGTTAAAATTCTAGAGTAGTCTCGCAATCGAAACCATGGTATAGCAAAAGAGGTCTGTTGAAGTTGATGGTGAATTTTGGGGGTCGAAGCGTTGTGGACCCAAACATCCCTTGGCAACTTCCGCAATCATGTGTTGATGTAGGGTCCATCTGAGAGCAGTGTGTGGCAACAAAACCAGGGTGTTCCCATATCACAGGTTGCGACAAGATCGACGACCGCACTTCATTGTGGGGAAAGAAAGTGCTCAAACGCTATAATATCAAAGTGGTCCTGCAATCAAAACTGTTGTTCCTAATATTACCCATAAGGCTCAAAAGAGTAATGTCAAGGCATCATGAATATAAAGGGATGTTTTTAAAGGTGCTTTTTCTTCCGTTAGTTATATAAGAATTAATCCTCAAATGAAAATAATGACAGAACATGACAAAGGCTGTAATTTGTTGTCTGAGTCGATTTATAAAATCAAGTGATAAGAGGGAAAATTACAAAACTGTTAAAAAAATTGAGGCATCAATGTAAGATGAATCTTACCTTGTTCACAGTAGAAGAAATAAAATAATGCACCCTTGTAAGGATATGAGATACAGTGTAGTGTCCATTTAAATTTAACATCCATTAATTACATAAACTATAAGAGTAATATCTACTCGATTTCAGAATATTCAATAATTCCTTTTAATTGAGCACATATGCATTTTAAATTGATCACTGAATAATAAAATTTTATAACAAAATAAAAACAAATACATAATTTCAAAATACCTTGGTTTGATGCTAATTCCTCCGATCTGGTTGTTCATTGCTGAACTGGATCCAACACTGTCCAAACCTTGTTCCACCCTGCCAACTAGGACAACTTCCTAGCTCTAGGATATCATATGGATATCCTGGCCCCCGTTGTTACCCATGATTTTGGTCATCATGATGATGTATTGATGATGGTGTACTCAGGCTCTTCATAAGAACTTTCTCCTGAGAAAAGTTACTGTCTTCTCTTTCCAGAAATATCATTTTTGAAGGAGGTTCGCAGGCTGGTAGTATATTTACCTGTGAGAATGCATGATTCTCGCAGTTTGCCTTAAGCCATGGTGCGATAAATTCACACTGTGTTGAACTACTAGGGTGCGAACCCTTTCTAAAGCAAGGAAAAAAGATGAATTCTCGATGCTTCTAGAAGGGAATCTTCTAGAAGGATGAGATGGCATTCGAATGGTTATCCTAGTACTGGATTCCCTGATATTTTGGGATCATTCTTATCCAAGTAACTAATTCATTCTCTCCTATATATTGAGGGAATTCTCATGGAAAAGGTTAGAAGCAAACAAGCAAGAGATTCATTGGAGAATTAGTGAAACAATTGTGTGGAGAACTGATGCTACAGTAGCTTGGAGATTCTAGAAAGTTCATCCAAATTAGCTGATCTTCTTCATGCAAGTGAGAAAGTGTGTGTGTCAGAGTCAAGGGCCATCGAAAGGAAGTTTGTGACATCAAGGCTCGGGTTGTAATATTTACTTTCCATTAATATGATACAGTAATAAGTCCCTTTCCCATAAAGCTATTTCTACTTTATTCAATAATTCCTTGATCATATACATAGATTGACTGTTGAATAGATTGTGCTTTCTTCACTTTGGTTGGTTTGTGTTGTCTTGGTCTTGACTGCACAAGAGCGTTGGAGCGAAGCTGGAGCAACAAAGACCATAGGAAGTGATTACAAGGTATGTTACTCATTCTTGCCTCCTATTTAATTCAATAGTCAAAATCTAGGGAAAGAGTATTATTCTATCTTGCTTTGTTCTAGATCCAGGTGAATCTAGGGAGATTGATTTGTGTCCGCACTTACGGATTTATCCAATAACAAAATTAGCAACTCCACTGGGGATTTATCTCATTTTCTTTGTGTCTTTTGATAATTTTCTATGGCCATTTGCTCTGGTTTCACTTTTCTCCTATTTTGTCAATCTCTGAGTCTTCAGGATATCCTGATAGACCCTCTGGGTCCATAATCCTTTTTAAATTTTACTTCATTTCTCAAATTTTTGACTATGTTCAGGCATTCTCGCACTGTACTCCATTGCAGCCTACAAGAATAGGTGGAGTTTGCACTCTGCCTTTAGGTTTCAGTGCGAGGTTCTCGCACCCTGCTCAAGGGTTACGTGCGAGAATCAGTGATTCTCGCACTGTGTTATATTGCTTGCCTGCGAACTCTTTTGTTCAAATTTTTGGATTTGAGTTTTGGCATTTTTAACTGCCCAGATCAGTTTGATTTCCTCACAGGAGATTTTTGGATCATTTGATTGATTTCTTTCTTGTTTTTGTTTGCTTGTATGAACTCTTTTTGGATTTCAAGGTTATTCTTGTCATCCTTGTCTTGACTTTCATTTCTTAACTTTTCTTGGCAAAACCATTCTCTCTGACTTCAGAATATGAGTGTGTTTGATCAGTTAAGAACCAGTGATTGGTTGAAAGTTGAGTGCTTGGATTTTCTCATTTTCTTTTTCGTTTGAAAGATTATTTTTGTTTGCATTGAGAAGCCTACTTTGGTTTGCTATTTATTTTTTCTTTCATTGAAAGAGTTGATTGCGTTTCTCATTGCTTGTTCATTTGGTTTTTGATTTTCAGTACTCTCGTTGTCATAGTGTGGGTCCTTTTTGAAAAGTAAACAAAAAGTTTTTCTTTCAAAAAATTCTTTTCCTTTTAGAAAACATTGAAAATCAAATTATTGAGTTTGTTGAAGTATTTGAAAAAGACACATAGAGAGTTGTCATTTGATTAGTGATTGTTTGCATTTACATTTTAAAAGAAATTTTGATTTGTAGTTCAAGGTTGATCTCGAAGACTATTCTCTTTCCCATACATAGGATTCATTGAACGAAAAGTTGTCTTTTTCATTATCATCCTTGCATTGTCGGGTCAGAGTCATACAACATAAGTTTCATTTCTATTACCTTTGAGTAAACAACAGCTCTTAATAACACTGCGTAATCATAAAATTTATCTAGTAACTCTTTTCCAGGGCTCTATTACACCAACATTTAGCTAGGCTAGCGCTTTGGAGTAGGAAGAGAGATACATTCTCCAAAAGAACAAAACACACAATAGCATCTTGTGTTAGGGAGTGTTAAATTCCATTTGTAACATCTTGTCCTCGGAAGCCCTTCTAACACAAGGGTCAAACACTAGGTCGCATTGATATTGGTAGAGTTACTCACCCTGCTTTGTTGATATCAATGTAGAGATTGCACATATTACGGGGATCACTCGGAGGTATACCCACAATGATGAGTGGAAGCCTTTTGAGTTGATTGCGGGCTAGATA
>JASDQU010381008.1:0-11190 GCA_032191745.1 Picea mariana | reverse complement strand
GAACCCTAGATTACTAGGGACGTCTCCCTTGGGATTAGCCACCCTGAATAGAAAGAGCTCCCCATCGAGGTGACAGTGGGTGGGGAAGCTCATGTTACGCCAGTTTGAGTCTTTTTTCCAAGCTATTAAACCTATCCTACAAACTGAGCGATAATAGGCACCATTCAATTTAGAGTCCACCGTGAAATTTTGGGATTTCACCAAATTTCCCCAAAATCATGCATGGCTTCTTTGTCATTTTAGTTAAGTTGACACTGTAATTGTCACTTTAACCTCCTTGGACTGAATTTCATTATGATTTAATCCATTTACTACTTATTAATTTTCCCAATAATAATTTTGAGCATGAATTCTAGATGAATTTGCTCAAAAATTGGGGATTTTTACCCAATTTCACCATGGTTTCTCAACGATTTGTAATTCATCCAATTTCAACCTGAATTTACTCAACTAGAGCTTAAAATTGGGGATTTTTTTAATTCTTGAACTCAATTTCCCCAATTTTCACTTGGGGGGGATTTTCGATAATTATCTGCAGTCGTACTTGAATTTCATCCCTACGATTATCTACTTTAACATGCTAACTTTGGCCCATGCACGCTCAGTGTTGCACCTGTAGCTTTGATACCAAACTGTAACACCCTGCTACTAGCCCATATTTTTTTTTTTATGATACCTTAAAATAAAATGCATGCAACATGCTAAAACGCCCATGATGGTTGGTTTCACTTGACTTCTTTGAGCCTTGCTTGATTATGATGCACCCCTGAAGATGTTAATGTCAAATATGTTTTGATGCTTCTACTTGGGATGTTGCACATTGTATGGAGGTCATTGGGACCTTGATGATGAGTGTTGGATTACATGATGAATTTCCATTCTTTTTAACATCGTCCAACACCTCCTAAACCTTGGACTTTGCATTGATAAGTTGGGACATTGCAGAGATACCTTGATGTGTCATTCAAGGGGTAGGAATCCCACAACTTGGATGTTGCACCCATTTGAGGGCGTTAGGGTTTGGATGGTTGTCGTTACACTTGACTAGGATGGTACATCTCTTTGGAGAAGTCGTTGAGCCCTTATCCACTGTGACATCATGCTTTGAGCTTAGGACATTACACATGTGGATGATCACATCATGATTGAGGGAGATTTGACTTTTGCTTGAGCCAACCTAGCATATGGGTGATGAGTTGGCACCTTGTTGATGATGAGATGTGGCCCTATTGATGAGGGGACATGACCCTTGGAATTGCTTTGCACCTTTTGGGGATGGATGTTAATTTTGGAGATTTTGTACCCCTTGAGGAGATGACATAACCCTCTTTTGGCACTTTACACTCACACATGTGGTTTCTTTAGAGTATGTTTTGATGTTTTAGCATTATATTTTAATTTTGGAGGCATTTTTGGGGGGTTTTCCTAAGACTTATCCACCTTGTATCATGGATTTACATATTTTAGAGGATTATTAGGAGGATATAGCACTTGGTTACCTCATATATATAGAGGGAGCACTCCATTTTGTAGATGATAATTGATCTTGTGGAGAATCATCACCACACTTCTCTTCTATCTTTCTTTTTCACTATGGATCACTTATGTGCACCTTCTTGGAGATGATCTTGTGGATGCTTGTTCAAGTTTTTTGGATGATTTCATGGTCAGGGTTTCATTGATTTTCTTAGTAACTACTCTTTTCGAGTCTTTGATGGTTTATTCTTGATGTATTAAGAAAATGTTTTATCGAAGTGTTGATAATTGCATGCTATATTGTATTTTCTTGAATAAACTTCATCTTGAAAACCTAGGAAGTTTTGTAGTGGACTACCTTCCCTTGTTATCATTTATTTAAAGCTTGTTGAAGGACATAAGAGTACTTCTAGGGTTTTTAGTGGACTACACTAGTCTTTCTCTTGTAGGTTAAATTTCTAGGGTTTGTAGTGGACTACCCTAGTCTTGCTCTTGTAGGTTAAATTTCAAGGGTTTGTAGTGGACTACTCTAGGGTTTTATGAAAAATCCATCTTGATCTCTTGCTAAAGGTATTCAAAAGACATAAGATAAACTCTTAGGGTTTGTATCGGACTACCTTAAGTAGCTATTCTAATGGATTGATACTCAGGGTTTGCAGTGGACTACCCTAGGGTTTAATTCTTAGGTATTTCTATTGCCTTTGCTCTCTATGGGAGTTGCAGATTTGACTCCATGTGCCCAAGAAAGCTAGACGACACTAGTCTATTTCTCTTGCAAGTGAGATTAAACCCTAATTCTCTTCCTCCTTTGACATCTTATGGTAAATTTATGTTTTATTGCAATCCCTATTCAATTTTCAATCGTTTTGTAGTCTAACATCTAGGGTTTGTGGCATTCTTCACTTTGAAATTGTTAGAATATGAAAGATTGTGTGCTCATTTTACCATTGACAATACCCTTGTCACCAAACCATAGGTCGAAGCCACCCTCTGAGCACCTTAACCTTGACAGAGAATCATTCCAGAAGCAAACCTTAGGCTAGATAGCCATACAAAGGGTAGCACACATTTCCCTAAGGATAACGCATCAACAAAGGCTGATCATATGTTCCAAACCCTAGCCAAGAGATAGTCCAAGCCAAAACGTAATTTCTAGCTGCAGCAGCTGCACCAACAGCTCTCCTCCAAACCTGTGCACAAGACTGCAACTGCACTGCGCAAAACTGACTCTTTGCAACTGCTGAGATGTGTCAAATGAGAGACTGGCACCCTGTATTTATAGTGGTTTTGGCAGACTTATTGGGGTTGACTTCTCCTTTTGGGTACCTGTCTGTTCCGTATATTATTATTATTTCTGGTCGACTTCTTCTCTTGGAGGCTAATAACCTAATACATATTATCTTCTTGAGCCGACAAGTCTTCTAGGGTTATTAGCCAACTCCTTAGGGTTTCTCTTGCTTCCCGAAGTCTTCTATTCTCGTCAAGTTCACACGTAGAGGTAAATACCTCCCGCAGTTACCATAATATCAATAGAAATATTCCTTGAAATCACTTCTTGCATTATTGTTAAAATTTTCATCCAACTAGGGCTTGACGTCTTGCATGTTTTGAGGTTGTTTCATGCCATTTACAATTAGGAAATATTTTTTTTATCTAAATCCCTAGTTTTAGCTTGCATTTCAGGCCCTCTTTTACTGCATGTTTATTGGTTTTAATGGTTTTTATATTTCTATTGTTGTAACTTGTCTTATTGCCGAAGCATTCATCTTAAAATACAAGTTTTCTTAGAGCCATAGCTTTTCTTTTGATATGTAGTGTTTCAGGGCATTCATTTGACTTGTTTGACTTGGTAGTTATCCTTTATTGTCATAAAACACCTTACACGCAAATATGGAATTGCTTAACCACCTTGTGTTTACCTTGAACCTTGATCTAAGTGGTGGTATAATTGAGTAACCAATATAGGAGGCCATAGACTTGATTCAGTCTTGCTATAGGATTCCTTGAGGTTTCTAGGGAAGCCTCCCTTGTGTTGGATTTCAATCTTTTACTAAAAGGAGGGAAGTAATTGCTAATGTGATAGTAGCAAGTACTTCCATATGTTACACTTGTCTTGCATCTTATGAAGGATTTGCAAAAGTGCTAGATTGGGTGATAACAAGCTGCATCCTCAAATGCATTCCCTTATTTTGATGTTAGCTTCGAATTTTGTTCTATTGGAGTCAAGAGAGGATTACAATTGGTCATGCCAAATTTATTCAAAAACTCTCCAATGTACTTATTTTGGGAAATGAATATATACCTTGGATTCCAAGTTACTTAAATACCTAAGTAGTAATTAATATGTCCCATGTTTATCATCTCAAAACTATTCTTCATTTTTTTCTTTATGGATGCGATATATGCTTCATTGCTCCTTGTTATCAAAAGATCATCTACATACATCACAAGGTATACAACAATTTTTCCAACTTTCTTGACAAACAAAGTTGTGTCGTCAAGATTAAAATGCTTAAAATTGATCTTCAAAATATGCTTAGTTATCTTTTCATACCATGTGTGAGGTGCTTTCTTTAGGCCATACAAAGACTTGATGAGCTTGCATGTCTTTTGTTCTGGACTCTTCACAACAAATATTTCTGGTTGAGACATGTAGAAATTCTCTTTCAAATCTCCATTTAGGAAATTTGTTTTCACATCCATGTGATGAATCTTCCACCTATTATGTGCTGCCAAATCCAAAAAAGCACAAATGGTAGCCCATTTTGTTTTGGGGGAAAAATTATCATCACATTCTATGTCTTCTTTCTATGCATATCCTTTCGCCATGAGCCTCGCCTTATGCTTGTCAAGTGAGCCAACTAATTTGTACTTGTTCTTGTAGTCCCACTTGCCACCAATTGGTTTGGTTCCAAATGGAGGATCCACCAACTTCCATGTCCTAATATTGATGAGAGCATCATACTGATTTTGCATAGCTTCTTTCCACTCATCATGAGAAACAACTTCTATTGGTTCAAAGTTAGTAGATAAATTTAATTCACAATCATATGAAACAATCAAATCATTGACATCACCTAAATCCGAATTTTCTAAATCACCTCCATCTTCTTGTCTTGTTGAACTTCCAATTCTTGTCTTTCCAAACTCATTGGGACAAACAATTTCAAGTGTATTTATGAGCCACTCTATACATTTCTATAATGGTCCAGGTTGCTCAACTAATTTAGATGGTGTTGCATTCCCATCAAGATTCACCTTTTCAATCCTATCAATCACACATCCAACTGAACCTCATGTTTTGATGAAGTGGTTGGACCTTCTACATGAGGGGGAGATGGCACTTCAAAAGGAGATTCTAGAGATTGATCCAAGATAGGGATCCCCCTTTCAAGGTGTGGAGTCTCATTATCAAACTCATGATATGTCTTTACATGGGTAAATATATTAATATGACCATGCTACCTCTCAACAACCTTGTCATTCTTAGTGGATTCAATAAAAAACACATCTCTAGAAAGAATTAACTTTTTGTTTATCTCATCACAAAGATAATATGCCTTGGTGGTATTTGAGTACTCCAACAAGATGCACTTTTGACTACTTGAAACTAGTTTGTTTATTTTCTAATTAGGAATTAACGCATAACATGTGGAACCAAAAACTCTGAGATGCCTCACCGAAGGAATGTGGTCATACCACATTTCATAAGTAGTCTTATTCCCAAGAGCATGAGATGAAATTTTATTTCTAAAGTATATTTCACATAGAACTACATCAGTGCAAAACATCAACTTCACATTCTTAAAAAATATCATTGAACGTACCATATTTGAGAGTGTCTCACTCATTCTTTCTACTACACCATTCTATTAAGAATTGTATGGAACAATGGTTTGATGCTTGGTCCCATGTTGCAAAATATAGCTTTCAAACTCATTAGGAGTATATTCCCCTCCACTATCAGTACAAAAAGTGCCAATACGAGATTGTGCTTCATTTTCAATCCATACATGATTTTTTTTAAATGTTTCAAATGTTTCAACAAATAAACCCAACACATCCTGGTGTAGTCATCGATAAAAGTCATGATATATTTATTACCAAAAGTAGATGCAATAAGAATTTGGCCACACAAATTAGAGTATATCAACTCTAGCTTTCTACATTCTCTCATAGTGGAATCATGAAAACATTGCTTGCTATGTTTACCAAAGATACATCCATCATATTGCTTCAAATTCCTTGGAATGGTAGGAAACTAGAGAAACCATTTTTCTTCAACATATGAAGGCTATAATAATTTATGTGCCCAAATCTAGCATGCCACAAGATATTAGATAATAATGTACCTTATTTATGGTGAGAGAGGTATGAAAAATTATGTGCACGTGTAGAGGTCCCTTTTAGCTTCAACGAGTTCTCATACTCCCATCCTGTCATGATGACCATGTTGTCAAAATACCTCCTTATTTAAACTTTTCCATCAAACATGTGAATAGAATGACCTTGTTATCAAATGTGTACAAGAGATAGAAAGTTCCTTCACAACTTAGGAATATAGAGAACATCATGCAAAAGAAAATCGAGGAATCTAGACAATTTGAGCCTGATGATGCCAATTATCATAGGTTTGAGATTGGATCTATTTGTAAAGTATATTGTACCCTCTACATTCTCATTCAATTCCACAAATAAGTCTCTCTGAAAATTCATGTGGAAAGTAGCACTAGTTTCAACAAAACCATTCATCTCTCTAAGAAGCAAAGGAAGTTTTGAACAAATATTCATTTATGCCAATATTGCAATGAGCATGAGACTCCTTATGAAATCGGGAACAAAAAGACAATTTAATCTCATGCTCATTGCTTTACCTTTTTTTTTTTTCCTAATTTTCTTTGATCTTATCTCATTGGATCCTACATGTCTCTTGCATCATGTTAATTCTTTCCATAATGAACACAATGAAGATCTTATTTCTCACCTTCATTATGCTTACCCCCCTACCTATAACATACTTATTTACATGTCCTCTCTTACTACCTTCTCCTCTAGAAGAATCATGTGATTGATTCTTCCCTTTTTGAGCAAGACACACAGTATCTCTGGTAGGATGAATTGACTTCTTCCTGGAAGCTTTCTCACATTAGGAAATTTTCTCCATCAAAGAGTCAAAATCGAGGGACTTCAATTGGCCACTAGCTTGAAGTGATTCAATATAATGAGAATATGTGGGTTAGAGGGACTTGATGAAGGCCATGAGAGAAATGTCTATCTCCACACCAACAAAATCAATGTTGTGTATGATGAATTTAATTTTGGATGCTAAAGCCATGGGATCATTATCCTTCAACTCTAGGTTGAAGAGTTTCAACCGAAATTGAATTAACTCCAATTATGAATGTGGATCATACAAATCTTTCAAATTCTTCAAAGCACCCCATGAATCTTTGATAGGTATTATGTGAAGACTCTTCTCTTCAATCACAAAAGAAACAATCAAGGCATGTGCTTTCTTATCTTTATTTGTCCATATTGCAAGCTCATTATCTATGGTTGGTTTGATAGGTTAAGTATCTCCATCACAAATTCATCTCAAAGATCATTGAAGATAAGAGTATACTCTATATTTATTGACCATTATGGATAATTTTCTCTACCATTAATCACCACACCAACAATTGAGACAAAAGAATGCATTTTCATAAACAAAATTACTTCAAAAATATAAGCAATGGATGTAATAGAAAGTGATCTATGAAATACAATAGAAATATCTACATGGACTGTATCCAGAAGCTATCTAACAATTTCACAAGTCTTCAAGGATTCCTCATCTTGAATGCAGTTGGTTGAGGAACTAGTTTTGGCCTCAGTTCTCTCCTACTGGAATGTATTTTAGTGGACTATGATAAAAATATAAACTTGGATTCACTGTGTATCCGTCACCACAAGTATCAATTTCAATCATTGATTCGTACAACAATGTTATCTCTATTCACTCTCTTTTGGAACACACCGATATGGCCATTCTCCTCGACAATGAAGTGATTTAAGACATTTTCCATCGTTATTTGGACATTGAATGTCCCGTGTACACAAATCTTAATCAACTTGTATTACAAGTCATTTCTTCATTGACCACATCCCTTGATTTTTACAGTGCCATGAATGTTGATGGAATGGAGTTCCAAACAAAATTGGTCCTATATCCTCAAATCCACTTCCAGACGATAACATATATGGGTCATTTTTTTGTGGTCGATTAGACTTCTCCACATTCCAATGATCTCTCACAGTTGTGTACTGGCTCACAACGTGAGACACTTAGTGTACATGTTGACTAGGAATGTCAATGGTCTTGAGAGAGAAATAAGAGCTAGCTAGAAAAGGAAAATAAGGCCACAGTTCATCTACCACATCCATCAATCTATTGATCGCAATAGATGGATGGTAGGGAGACGTGCACGATATGTTATTGTTAGATAAAGAAAAAACCATTCCCAAAGTCTCGATATTGTCATGGTGTTTTGGATTCCAAAATCCATATATATGATGTTAGTGTGAAGAAAAGAGTTGTGGATGAATTCCCTTTCTATGTTCACTTGTTGAGTTGGGAAAAGGAAAATGTAACGAGCAAGGTGTTGGAAGTGACCCATATTGATTGTAACAAGTACATAACCAAGTTTATCGAAAGGATGCATTCCATTTATGTGTTCATGTTTGTCCATTCCATGCTCTTTACATTAACAAGATGCTCTCATGCGTTAGAGCCAATAGGCTTCAAACTGGTATGAGATGAGTGTTTGGAAAACCAGAGGGAACTTGTGCATGTGTGATGATAGACCAAGTGATCATTTTAATACTATGCAGGGACAACCACTCAAATCATGCTCGATAATCTTTGCGTCATGCGAAGTTCAAATTCCCTAGAAGGTAGAAAATTATTGTCAGCATCAAATGGCCAAATCATAGAGTTAACTAAAAACACCAAGGCTCTAATACCACTTGCAAGCCTTGAATAATTCTAGGTTTTAGTAATTTTATCAATGTGAGCCACATCAATGAGGGTTAAGAGTTGGTAATTTACTAGGATTTGTGGGTTAGTGGTGTAGAGGGTTTGTCAGTTATGGGGTCAGGGGTTAGTGGGCTATGTATGTTATAAGGTTCAAGGTTTTATTGGTCAACTATAACTAACCATGTCCAATATGGTAAAAATTTGTCAACCATGGTTAATGATGGTGAATCTGGTAAATGAGGGTAACCAGTGAGTGGGTTACTAGGTTTTGTGGGTTATGTGTAGGACATTAATAGGTTAAGTGGTTAATTTTGAAATTAGGCTTCAATTGTCAAAATTTTAGCAGTACCCATATATGTATGTACATCAATCATAGGAAATACGATTGAAAAACACAAAAAATAATAGAAAATTGGAAACTCATGGATCTCCTAGGAAATCAAGGTCGAAAATACAAAGAAATGTTGTAGTGAGTGTTTGATAACTTTGAATACTTGTACTTCCGTTGTAATCTTGAGAGGATTGCTTAAATAAAGAATAGTTGATCTCATTGAAGTGATACTACCACACATAGGTTATGAATGATAGGGATTAACATTAGCTGGAGCGACCTCTTTCTACATATGAGGTCCCTTACTAGGGGGATTGTTGGGCTCTGCTTTTTTCATATTTCTCCACCCAATAAAGTCATTATTCTTAAACCATTTCCCGCATTTTGTCCATAATACACACTATAAACCTTCATTAACCATCATCATTCAGAATTAAACATACCATGTGGTTAATACATTGTTTTTCTATGTTTTTAGTGATTAAATATGATTATATCAGAGTTTTACTAATGATGGTTTATGAAATGTGTTTAGTTCAGTTAAGTTCATGTACCATCAGTGAGGTTCATGTACCCGACATCATTGATTAGCCTATTGGTGCACTTCTAGGAGAAAATCAAGAATATGGGTTTTCTTTTTAGGACCCTCGATATGGTTTTGTGTTGCTCAAACCTTACCCAGCTTGCACGTGTGGACTTCTAGCACATAATTAATGCTTCAGATCAAATTGGCAACAGTTTTGAAACAACCAATTTCTGCCTCGATTTTCGAGTAGATGAAGATGGTTATAAAAAATCTGGAACATGGGTTTTGTTCGTAGCATTATAAATAGTGTACACAGTGAGCCATTTTCCCAAAAAGGAACGTTTTGAGAGTTATGGATGGTTCTTTAATTGATATTTGCACACATTTCATGATTAGGCCTATATTTGAAAAACACCAAATACAACACCCATATTTGATGATGTCACTAATATGGTTTATGTTCAAGTCGATTCTTCCAAGCTCCAGTCGTCGGCCAAGGGAAAATTCAAAGTATGCTAAGTGGAGGAGATGAAAAAGAGTTTGTTTCTTGTTATGTAATACTTAGTAATTAGTTTTGTGAAGGTTATTGTGTAGTTCATTATGAGCCATAACCTTCCAAAAATAAAATAAATCTGGTTTTCCCAAATCAACTAATTCTGAAAATTAGTTTGATCGACAATTTGTATAAATATTGTAGTAGTGATAGGGTAGAATTCAATGGATCGTAGAGAAGCTGATAACTCTTCATATAGTTGTTGTATCAAGGTTGAGCGTTCATCTGTAAGTAGAAGCTTGATCTTTAATGAACAATTGACTATTGCTGGAATTTTGTGCGTTGATCCACCTGATCTGAGTTTGTAGCCTTAGGCACATTGTCTAGGTCGGGAAGGGCCCCTTGATTCAGGTAACGTCCTAATTTTTATTTTCTTAGTTTAGCCTTAAATTTTGTTCTAGTATGTGTGATACTTATATTTAGTTTTATCATTGATTTAATTATGTCACATATTAATTGAATTTGGAGATCGACCTTCAATAAAGAGCTCCTGCATATCCAATACAATTCTCAGTCGAAACATAACCCTTCTCTTAATCTCACGCACTCATTTCCGCAATCCACTCACACCTCTTCTCTCATGCAATTACTTTACTTCCTCATCTTTGTGCCCTTGATTCTTCTTGCAGATCCCACGACCTTGTTGATCATTTGAAATCACCCATTTGTTGATTTTGCCTCCATTTCTGATCATGCCCAACTCTTTATTCTCTACAATTCCATCCAATTGATGTCCAACCACATTGTTGTAATTCTTTACTTTCCCACGTGTATTCCCAACAATCTCAACCTCCAACTTGCCTCTCTCTCTGTGCCTTCAATTCATTGTTAAAGTGTTATGTGTTATATCTATGCGATGTGTTGTATACATGAGTTTGATTGTTGTCATCATGTGTGAATATGTATTTTTTTATATCGTGTTGATGTTATAGTGTTACGTTATTTTCAAGTCATATTGTCATATTCTCATCTCATCTTTTGATATACATGTAAGTGATAATATACTGTTGTGTTCTTTTCTTATTCATTATACACAAGTAAGTTATATTATTTGGTATATGTATTGTGGTTATAATATTGTTGTTTTGACATATCATTGTAAATTGTTATATTATGTATTGTTATATTAATATATTGTTGTATTTTTTTTTATTTATTATATTGATTAATTATATTGTTATTTTTCTATCTTTTTTTTTTATACTTTGGAACAGAGCATGGGGAAACCCACCAGGCACTTCCCCTCATTTCGAGGATGGTAGTCGGCGTAAACCAACTTTTGTAGA
>JASDQU010381004.1:0-11190 GCA_032191745.1 Picea mariana | reverse complement strand
AACACAAAACGCTGCTAAATAATATTTCGGTTCTCTAGGAACAATGGAGCACCAATGCGTTAAATTTAACAAAGCACACTGCTAAATTTAAAGGCCATAAAATTTAGCATAGTGATGCATCCATGTGGAGTTGTTAAAAGAACCACGTCAAGAAGATTATTGAAAACAGACATATGACCGATGGAGACCCCATTTCTACTGTCACGACCACAACAATTCAACCAGAAGAATCAATAGATCATGAATAGGGGCAACACATCTTCCATTCACAGATGTGGGTGAAGGGGACCTCGTTCCACTTCATTGTTGATAATGACAGGCAGAAGAACCTCATCTCAACTAAGGCGGTCGAATATATGGGGTTGTCGAAAACACCACACCCAAAACCATACAACATCGGATGGCTTCACCATGGACGATATTTCTGTATCAGCCAGCAGTGTCCCATGACCTATGGAATCCATCCCTTCAAGGATGAGGTAGTGTTTGATGTTGCCCCTCTTGATGTCTGTGATGTTTTTTTGGTCCAACCATATATCTAGAGACGTCATGTTTTCTATGAGTCTAGACCTCGTAGTGTCATTATTACTCTAGGATGTCAGCTCTATTGGATACCATAAGTAGTTGTGACTACTGCTCCACCAAAACAGTGCCGCAAGGTAATCTCTCATACTACAAAATGCATCCTCTTAACAGTTTGTTCAAATGGTGGACATAAGACCACTACAACCACTGCAACCTCAACACCTTCTATGCAACAAAAAAGAATTGTCAAAGAGAAAGAAGATATTGTTTCTTCACCTACAATGGTGCCTACACAATGCCCCATCAAACCTAGAGACAACAGGTTGCTGGAGGATATTCAACCCCGCCAACAATTGATTTGTGATAGTCTTCCACAAACCAAGAAACACAACTTATCCAACAAAGCACGCAGCTCACCAAGATTCAGATTAATAAAATGCTTTCCCCTCTTCCCTGGGCACTCAACCCAATGGATACAATTTCTTCCTGAGGGGGTAGGATTGATCCAAGTGGATATTGGTGGCCACCCATCTATCCATCTAGCTCCTCTTGTCAGTTTTTAGTTCAGCACGTTCTTATGTGCTTCTTTGTAATTGTGGGTTCTACACTTTCACAGTTGTTTGAAGCACTACACATCTTCCAGGTGCATACTGGTGGCCTCCCTCCTAATCCAACTGGCTTATTTTGTATTTTTTCATGTTAGCACATCTTCTTGTACTTCCAGGGTCATTTTGGGGCCCTAAACCGTGTTATTTTGGCATGTCACAGTCAAATTTTAGTGGAGTCAGATTTTGACGACATAATGTGTATATCTCTAAAAGACCTTTCCAACAGGCTATCACGCGCCTAAAATGGAATTCATATGAAAAAGTTACGACTCTGAGAAGTTAATGTACTAACTTACCCAAATGGGGCCCACATGAATTTTGGCGTTTCATCTCCTAGGGTTAGATTTTTAGATTTCAAGGCTTTTGGAATTCCTGTTTAACATAAAAAGGCCTTCAGAGCCTCATTGAATGATCTTCTCGTGAATTAGCATAGCCGTCACATCTCTTCTCAGAGATAAAGTTGTCACCATTCTAGCAAGGCTTGCACTTTATATTTTTACAGTCTCTTTACAATTTTTTCATTAATAGAAATCAATATTATTGTATTTCTCTGTTTCTGGCGATTTTCATGAGTGTTTCATTGTAATATCTATATTTTTATTTCGTTCCAAGTATAATCCAGATCAAGATCTATTGAGTGTATCTAGAGTTAAAATTCTATATGAACATATAGCGATTTAGTTTCAATTTTTTCAATTTATTGTTATGAAAAGATTGTAATAGAATCACTAGGTTTAACTATGATAATCATATGTTTACAATGTATTGGATGTCCTATCATTGACCCTCTCTTTCCTCCTTTTTCAGGGAGGCATCCACTCACTGGGAACAAATCGATGACTCTGCTAAATTAGGGTTTATGGATTACATGATGAATTGATGATGGACATACCTACATCATTGGTATGATTAGGCGTAGTGTTGCATAGCTCCTCTTGGTTTCGAGAATAGTTCATTATCTACTAAACAGGGCCAACCATGTGAAAGTGGAATCTTTAATTATGCCCCCCCGCCCCCCTCACATCACTCTCAATTTCCCCATATTACCTAATTTGAAATTCTAAAGAACATGTATCATATACTATATTATACAAAATAAAAACATATAAAGATCATATAAAAGACATAAACACATACCTCTTATTTTCAAAAATTAAATATCAATCATCTTCTTCTTCATCCAGCTCAACATCTGTATCATGATCTATTTTAGAATCGATATTGGTGAAAGTCTCATTCATATCAACATCATCATCTACGTCATTTTCACTAATATAGTTATCGATATCGTCAATGAGATCGTCATCTCCTACATTTTGATGATCAACTTCTTCAGCTTCTTCATCTGACACATCAACTACATGAGCCACCTTCTCCTGATGTACATAATCATGATCTTCTTCCTCGTTATTATCTTCATCCTCGGCTACATGATTATACTTTATTGGTCTTCCTCTTCGATCATATCTAACAACGTATGACCAACCTTCTTTACCAGGTACCTCTCAGTAAAATACTTGCTCACGTTGACTTAGAAGAACATAAGGTTCTATACCCAGTTCAAATTCCCTTGTATTAACCATGGTAAATCCATTATCATGTTCAATAACAGTTCTTTCAGGATCACGTTCATGCACCCGTAGCATGTACCATTTAACCTCAAACAAAACTATTTTAAAGGAATTAAAATCACACTCAATTATATCCTCCAAATGGTCACAGTACCTATTCTCAGTTTCTTTCAGATTTCTGTCACTTCTAGAGGAAATTTTGGTGACCTTAAACACTGCAGCTATCCTACAATCTAAGGTTTTCATCTTATCATCCAACATTTTGATATGAAATTTACAACCATTACACCACATAGCATTGTGATGTTTCAACTGCAACATGGACAACAACTAAAAATACATTGTCAATTAATAAACCTCATATATGACTTAGTAAATATATATTTCAAAAATTAAACAAACGAAAGACATTGAAAAATTGGGAAATAACTAGGAAAGTGTGGGTAAAAAAATTTACTTGCCTATTTATCTTTTAAACCAAAGGCTAAATCAACTTCCCTTGATGTAAGATCAGGAAATTTATCTCGATGATGATGCGTTGTTTTAATCATCTTACTCACCCCTTCCCATGATAACCTACCAAAGTGTATTCTTCAATATATTCTATCCAATGCTCCATCCAATAAAGGTTGTTTGCAATGTATAAATGTAAAGCATCCCACTCCCGAGCAACTATATGATAAAATAATAATTTAATATCATTAATTTGCTATTGTTAATAAAGGAATAATTTAATAAATGTGTAATATATTAAATCTATGTCAACATCTAATAATTACCTTTCACAGTCCTCATGTTACCTTTCCCCAATAGGACCTCCCCTTCAAGTTTGTTGATGGATTCAAGATGCCAAATGCAAGGCACATTCATATTTGTTGCTAATTTAGGTAGATATTGACTATTATACACCATGCATTGATATACCATATATCCCTCAACCATAGAACCCTCCAGACGTTCTCTTTGTCTAACAAAATCCTTCAGTGACTTCAACTACCTCTCCACCATCCACATCGACCTTGTGTGTATTGGTCCACATAATTCAATCTCCTCAAATTGGTGTATGAGGTAGTGTTCTTGTGAATTGAAAAATGATGGAGGTAGATACTGTTGCATTTGACACATTAGTAGGGTAATTTCTCTCTTCCAATACCTTATATCTTCTTTATGGATTTCTTTTGATGATAGCCACCTAAAAATGTTGATGCAATAAAATAATATCAAGGCATACATAAATTTGTAGATAAAACATAATATGTCAATAAGTTCTCTACAAATCACATAAGAAGTACATTTTCCTTATAAAACAATGCTTACCTCATGTATTTGCCAAGTATATAAATAATTTGTTTTACGTTGTTGTCAAAGTCATATGAAAGAGATAAAGGTAGAATGTACTATAATAAAAAATAAATAATTATTATTTGTTTCCAAAAAATCATACCAATAAAGGAAATATATTATAACCTACTAATTACCTTAATGAATGTATGCCAGTCATGTGTTTTAACCCCACCGAAATCACCTTTTTTCGTTAAGATATTTTGTATGTTTGATGAAAACCCCGTCGGAAACCTAATTTTTCGAATGACCTCTTTTACAATATTTCTCTGTTGCTCCGTCAATAACCAAGGAAGACTAGTATTTTGTTCACGACCATCGCCATTAGAATTAATAATAACACTTTGCAATGCATGATTAGCTTCCTGGATGTCACAACAAATATTTTCAATTCTCTCTTTGTCAGTCCTTCCATCTAATATTCGCCATAACAATTATGTTATGTTCTTCCCGATATGCATTGTATCAAACGCATGAGCTATTTGTAGGTGCTCGTAGTATGGAAATATACTAAATTGCATCAGGTAACTTTTCATTCCTCGTGGAAGCCCATTCGTGCCTTAACAACGTTCATGAAACATCAACAAATTGAAATTAACACTAATTAATGAGACAAAATGAAATTAATACTAATGAAATTAACCAAAGATTTATATAATATGTCATACATAAATAATTTTCATACCTTGACGATTTCTAATATATTCCAACTTCCATAGGCGAGGTGTCATTCTTCGTGGTTTTTTTCCATTTTCTTCTTTGTCATTGAATTTTTCTTTGTCTGTAGTTCGATAACTATGGTTCTTAGGTAGAAAGTGCCTATACTCATCAAATGCTTCCTTTCCTAAACTCCTCGAACGATGAGATTTTATCCTCGGACCACAAACTGGGCATCCAAATTTACCCTTTGTTTGAAGACCTACAAGATATTTGAATTAATGTAGCATCAAATTAGAGTTACAATTAAAATAATGCATGATATTTTAAATAAATATATATAATATTAAATCACAAAATAAAGTAACAACATACCACAAAAATGTGTTAACCCAGGAGCATCATGAATTGTCCATGATAGTATTCCATGGAATTGAAATCGTTTTTTCCCTATTGGTCTAGAGATGACATACATAGTGATGCCAACCCATAACTTCAACAACTCATCGATAAGAGGCTCAATATACATGTTCATATCTTTAACCTGGTACCTACCTAATTGGTTCAACATACTGCATGATTAATTATACTTATCTAGATGTCGTTATATATAAAAGAAATAATTACCATGCACGAAACACAGAAATGAAATATTGTGTCATACTTTAAAGAAAATAAAAGATAATTAAATACCTAGAAAAATCATTGCCAACATTGTGTGCTCTCTCTTAATCGACATCCAAGGAGGAAGGTTATTGTTTATAACAAAAACAGGCCACACTGAGTACATAGAATGAAGCTCTCCAAATGGATTGACACCATCAGCTTCCAACGAATGTCTAACATTATGACGTTCTTCTTTAAAAATTGACCACTTTTCTTTGATGTACTTCAATGCAGAACCATCTGCAGGCATTCAAAGAACATCATCTCGACTTATTTTCTTTGCATGGAAATCCATAAACTATGTTATACTTTGGCACTTGAACAACCTTTGGAAACATGGAATTAACGGAATATAATGAAGAACTTTGTCAGGCACCTTCTTTTACGCTTTATCGGTTCGATATCTACTTATTTGACATTGTGGGAATTCATTTCATAATGCATATTTTTCATAGTATATGATATGATCATTAGGACATGCATCAATAGCATGATAGTCCATTCCAATTTCTTTCATAATCACAGATATTTATCGATATGTGCATGGAAAAATATTTGACGTTGATAATAGAAATTCACCTAAAAATCTACATAATTCAAAACAATAATTCAATGTAAACAATATTAATCATCAATATCGCATCCGATATACTAATTTGCAAATTAGAAAACAATAGAAATATAGGAAAAAATTGAACCTTTTAAGTATTTGTGAACATGCAGGCATAAATAATTAACAAATTAAATACCTTAGTATTTGTGTGAGGCATGTGTTTGATAAAACATTCAAAACCTTCAAGTTCACCAACAACAATATAGAAGATAAAATATTTGTTGTTGAGCCTTCATAAAGAGGTTGATGTGACTTCTCGAGTAGAGGATCAACATCATGACTATCATCCTAGTTGTCCTCATCCATTGGAGAAAATGTGCCTTGGATCAATCTATGTATCTCATCTTCCTAATTTGAATCACTAACGGTATCTCCATCCATATCATCATTAATAACTTGATCAACAGCTTCATTATTCTGATCTCGAAGTTCATCACCCTGTAAAGGAGTATTTATGCTAGTACTTGGAAAATAACTCTCTAGAGGTCGACATTTTGGAGGGCATTGTCTATATATTTAAAAACAACGTAGAAAACTTAGTGTTATAAAAAATATAAAAATCCCAATAAGAAATATTACTAAAATTCCTGACATGATGATTATTACAAAGAATACATTAAATATTGAATCCTCTTACCAAGGGACGATATTCATAACCCCCTTCAGCATGCCCCTTCTCCCTACAATGTCTTTCAGTTGTTGTTATTAAAAGTCTTTTTCTTTGCAATCCTCTTCAATCATAGCAAGGGAAATAACATTCTCCATCGCCCCTCGCCTCTAATATCGCTATTAACCGAGAAAGCTTCCTATCATTTTCGTTCATAGTGACAAATCCTTGTCCTGAAAAGTAATTGTCTTACCTACACCATACCAAACATTAAGTTGTCAAATTTTTATATTTTAACTACACCTTCATGATATTTTAGCTACTTCTTTCGATTGTGATATGTTTATTTACAGTGACCTACAATCCTCACAATTATTTCTTCTAAGACATTTTGACTTGCTTTTTTTTTATTATCGATTAACTATTAAGATCGATATGCTTCAATTTGTACTTTAGATTAGTGTGTATTGAATCACCATGGAAAATAATTACACACCATTTAACGAAAGTGGTCAAAATTTCTCAAAATTGAATCACTCGACACCATACACTATCCTCTAAGTTGTTTTGTAGACAAAATTCCAATCTTTGAAATTCACCACTAAAAAAAGAATGTCAACCACTTGTCATCCACAATTGGGTTGGGTTGGTTTAAATTATGACATGTTGATTTTCATCTACATACAATGGTCACAATTTTATGCTACTTACAGTGGTCACAGTTTTATTTTCTAAGACACTTTGGCATGTTCTCGTTTTTCATTGTCTGACTAGTAGATTTCATCATGTTATCATAAATTTCGTCATGAATTTTTTATATTTTATATACTCCTTATTAATAGTGTAAAAACAAGTTACATCAACTACAAACTAGAGTTAATCACTACATCTAGAATTGCGTGTGATTATAAAAAATTGAGAGAAACAACATCACATATAAGAATACATTGTTATATGACTAACCTAACCTAATACTAGACTAAAAATATGACATTAATATATATATGCACAACATCATAGAAAAACAAAAGTTAGAGAGCTAACAAGGTCTCTAAGGGTTAGAATTAGACTTAGGAGGATTTTTTTTCCATGACTTTCTATTTCAAACATTAGTACTCCAACTAGTAAAGTTGTTATGAGTTGGTGGTTTTGTAATAAGGATTAAATTTACATAAGGAATTGTAGGCTCAAATTAATCTAGATTGATAATGACATCTGTTTTTAATGTTTGAATTGACTTATTGATGGAGTGATTTTCACTCTTCTTAAAATACTTCTTCGGAAAAAAAAAATCTTGACATTTCGCATGAATTTCCATAGAATATACTAACTAGATCCAAAAACCAAAGACACGAAATATGGTACTCCACATATAATATATTATCAAGGAAAAAACAAGCTACCTGAAATTTCGACATTTGAACAAAAATTTACAAGTTAAATGAGTACATCAATAAAAAAACATACTAACCTTGCAAGTTCAAAATCTGAGCTATGTAGATCAAGAATTGGATTTGTTCAACCGGCGGGTGATAGAAAAAATAAACAACTCAAAAAAATGCCACGAACAGTGTCACAACTATAGAAATTGTGTCGCAAAGTCTCTTAAAGTCAAGTATATATAGATCAACTAGTCAACTAGCCATTAGCAGATGCTTTTTGAGATAGGAAACTTTTTTGTGGAAATAGCGACAAACTTTCACGGCAATAGCAAAGAACTTTCGTGGCAATAGCGACAAAAATCCTGACCAAGTTAAAAAAACTTTTTGTGGCTATATCGACGAACTTTTGTGGCAATATCAACGAAAATCCCTCCGTATTTAAAAAAAAAACATGAAAATAATGGAAACGTGGAAAAATTTTGTGGAATAATCCTCCCATATGTAGTAGTGGGGGGTTACCCCCCCTGTGGGGTTCGAGGGAAAGCAAGCCCCTGGCAGGGGTTCTGGGGCAAAGCCCCCAAAGGAAAAATTGCCTTGTAAATGTATATTGCAATTTCATTGTAAATATGGATCGTTCATTATAAGGTCACAGATCTAATGGTAGAAGTTATGTTTAGGTTTTTTTCCCTATAAGGAAACCTTCATTTATGAGGGAAATGTATTGGGGCTATGTATCATTGTGAATATTGTATTCTAAGATAGGATACTATGAGAGAAATAAGAGTAAGTTACAGAGGCTTTGTTGTAGGTTGTATCCCTTCATTTGTTGGATAATAATAAAGGAAGGACCTGGAAATTCTCTAGTGAACGTAGCCCACACTGGGTGAACCATGTATATATGTGTCTCTATTGTATTGTGTATCTACTATGTTTTATTTATGCATTTTTTTTTATTTTATTGCTCCCTGATCTTGTTTTTTTGTAACAAATTTTGATATAATTTAATAAGGGAAAATGAAATTTAGGTTTATCTTGTAATCATTCAAACAAATTATGAAATTAATAAAAAACAAATTCCACCAAATCAAATGCATGGAATCAATTAAACACCATGTCAAAATATTTTTGGAGTTATTTGTGAAGATCTCCTCAATTTGTTCTCCCAAATTTTCTCCATCTCACTCAAAAATGTGCGGCACAGCCTATTAGTGAGATAGACTATCTACAATCATTTTAAACAAAAATTGTATAAGAACGTGAGTGTGTTCCTAGAGTGTGTGCACATCCCTATGAATTTTTTTGTTCCTAATCCACATTATATCATTTTTTTATTTTTCATCTATCCTGATTCTTTTAGAGTGGAAAAAATTATACGAATTAGCTTGCAAAGTCATTTTAGTGGTACGACCTAGTTTGGAAAATTAGGGTCTGGAACCTTCTAGAACCATTTTGAGACATTAAATGGTGGTGTTTTTTGTTTCTAGTGTTTATAAATTATTCACATTCCCTTGATGTTTCTCTTCTCTCCCAGAACTTTCCAACGGTGTAGATCGTGTGTCAATCAGAGTTCATATGCAAAATTTATGCCTCCCACAAGTTGACCTATCGTGTTGACCATCATGGTATGAGAGGATGCCAATTTATCCCCCATTACTCATGAATATGGGGATATCTATGTGAGGGATTTCAAGAATATTATAGAAGGTTCAAAACCCTACCACAATTGAGGGTTGAGGAAGTCAAAAACCAACCCCTAGATGGCTATCGATGTAGAAAATTCAATACAAATTAAGTATTTCATGCGATTCTCCTGATCTAAAAATTATATGCCACTATTAAATACATAATCACTTCTACTATTATTCTTTCGGAATATTAAACCACGATCACAACCACAATCACAAAGTGAAATATCATGAACACATAACACAGAAGTTTTACTGGGAAAGCGTAAAGCTAAAAACCCCACTATCATATATTATGTATATCATGAATCATGAAACAATCTCATACAAAACTCTAATCCAAGAGATCTCAATACAATATAATCATCTCACATTGTCATACACAAATCAGCAAATACATGTGCCAATTCTCCGTGTCCAGACAGCCTGCCTCCTCTGCACAATTTCTGCAATTCGAATTCTCACAATGATTCAAACTGCCTAGTTTGCACATGCTCATAAGCATATTCACTACATGTGTGATTAAATCACAACTGATAGCCAAACAGTCCCTTTCACCTATCATCTCAACTAGGTCTCCACTGGATCTGACATGCATGTAGTTAACCGTGTTGAATCTTCAGTTGCATGTGAGTTCACTGATTTACTGAACTCCCACTAGTGCATGTTTAGTTACAATTAGTAAAACTAATCTTAACTCACTTAACTACACTTATAATTCTATTACAAATCCAACTCACTCAGTCATGAATGAAATAATAGATTAATATTTATTGTCCAATTTATTTAAGGGAAAAATAAATTAGACACCTGTTTCTTGTTGACTTTTCAACACTCCCTCTCAACAAGAAAGGGATTATCCTTCACCCCAATCCTGTCTCTATGATATTCAAATTTTCTCCTGGTGAGCGCCTTCGTCAGAATGTTTGCATCCTGATCTTCTGTAGGAATGTATTGAAGCAACATGATCTTCCGCTGCACACAATCTCTGAGATGATGATACCGGATACTATATGCTTAGATCTGTCATGAAACACAGGATTAATCGAGAGTTTAATGCAACTCGGATTATCACAATAAATCACTGTCAGATCTAAATGAGAACCAAGCAAACCAACCAAGATCTTCCTCATCTAGATAGCCTCACATGTAACTTGACTCGCTGCCATGTATTCCGCTTCCACTGAACTAAGTGACATGGATATTTGTTTCTTGTTGTACCAAGAAACAATTGTAGATTTGATACTAAAGATCCCCCCTGATGTGCTCTTTCTGTCCGTTGGGCTGCCCGCCCAATCTACATCCGTGAATCCATGCAAATTCACCTTATCCGTCTATCTGTACCATAATCCATACTCAAATGCGCCCTTCAGATATCTCAGGACATGCTTACCCTCCTTCCAAAAGAGTTCGATAGGCTTAACCATTTCTTGACTTAGCTGGTTAACCGCATAGCAAATGTTTGGTCTCATGTTCACTAAATACATTAGCGAACCCACTAACTGTCGATAGACAGTAGCATCCACTACTTCTCC
>JASDQU010381003.1:0-11190 GCA_032191745.1 Picea mariana | reverse complement strand
CTTCGAGCTCAGAAGAGAGGTGGCGGACCTCAAGTTTCGGTTCCAAGCCACCGAGGATAATGTGGAAACCTTTCTTCAGATACTCTCCACCATGCAAAGGGGGTTCTATGCAGACCCGGCGAGCATCGCACCTGTGGGAGAAGTGGACACCGGTTTAGACGAGCCCCTTCGCCAATCCACAGCAGGACAGACGGAAGAGGAGCACAGAAATTCGCCGGCGCATACAGAACGGGAAAAGAACAAAGAGCAAGCGGAGGACGATCAGTCGAATAAGGCCACGACAGAGACCTGGGCAGAGGACCTCGGTGCCGCGTGGCTCGGCCAGGTGTCTAGCAATTTTCCACTTTCCTAGGCTAGATAGTTTTATTTTGCTTATGCTAGTTTTTTACACTGCTACAGACTCAGACTGGTGACTGGGAGATTGCCTGGACTGGTTTCCCCTCTGTTGGGGCAGTCCAGCAACTCTAGAGGATTATTTTTGTAATTTTGGAACCTTGTTTTAGCCATTGCAGGCACCTTACGTAATACAATTTTCTTATTTACAAAAAAAAAAATAATAATAATATATTTTTTACTTTTCCCAAGGTGGTAATCCTCAAAGATCATTACCTCTTTGTACAAGTGAGCCGTATTAAAACATAATATTATCCCAAACCCAAGTGGGATCTTTGACGAAGTTTATGCTTCACTATTTGGTGGCCTATTACAAAATTTGCTTACACAAATATATCACATACATAAAATGATAGCAAGTACAGATGCATAAAGGAACCATGGAACCTTATCCAACACTAATTCTCATCCATGAAATAATCTCCGCTCCCAACCAACAATTATTTTTCCTTTTAAGTGAACTTGGAAAGGGAGTAAATTGTAATGTAGGTTTTCACTTTGAATATTACAAACATATATGTAAACTAATATAAATAATTAAAATTACTCACCCACTTCAAGGATGGATACCAAAATCATATAGTTTGCTCCTCTTGGTAGTTTTGTTTATTGGGAAAACTATGTAATCATTCTAAAAGAAAAGGGTGTCTGTAAGTGTAGCACACCCAACCCTCTAAACAAGCTTAAGTTGGTGGGATATTAAGGTTTCTCTTCTTTACATGACTCTTGGCTTGGTTCCTAAACCCATTGAAAAAAACATGCTCACCCTAAGTTTTACATTGGTCATTCTCATAGTCGAAAACTAGGTTCTAGGATAGAATAGATGGCCCTCCCAATCCCTACGGAATTTTCCTTTCTCTGCATCAACGGTTTGATGTGGCTACCACATGGACTTATTCACATCACCAGTGTAACCTGGAAATGTTATTTTGTGTGCCAGTGTGGTGGTGACATGTCCTTGGGAACGACATAGTCCATTTCATAAGTCAAGGGAAAACCTCAACGAGAAGCTTACACGCAACCTAGGTTTGAAATTTCCTAGATCGATGGTTCTAGTTTACTTGGGTGTAGATTAACGAACGACTAACAGCTAGTCAGACCCTTCTCATTCAGGATGTAGATCATACAACCCAAATTCTCTCTTTTCGAGTGTTTCTTTCCGACAAATCTGATGGCTACAGTGGAATTCATCCCACGGATGGGATCTTTGTGGATTCACCAAATGGAAAGGTAATTAAAAGGGGAAACTCATATTCTTTTGATATATACAATGGACCAGAATCAAGGTAGTCAATAGTCTAGATTCATTTGGGATTCCTAACCCATGACTTAATTAACGACCCGTCTAACCTCTCCCAATCACTCATCTAGTGGGTTCCACAACAAGATATATGGATCGGATATTTTCAGGTTGACTCCTTGGAAGATCAACAGCCCACGTCCACTCAGAATTTCACTATCAGAAAATATCACCTCCCATGGCCTTATGGTTTTTTCGAACAATTCCTTCCAAACTGGGGTCTGCAATAATTCAATGGTCATCAAACTACTGAATCCAATGGTCAAGGTTTTCTCAAGGTATCATATATGCTCGACAATTAAAGGGGTTACTTGAATCCAACAAGGTCTCCCTCTTGGGTTGGACCCTCAGTGAGATAAACAGTTTGGATCTCATCGATTGGACCTAACCATAGATCTACAGCTCTAGTCCATTTGAGTTTTCACCTTCAGGATTTTATCCATTGGAAACATCTACCATAGGACCATCAGGGATTATTCTAAACTCCACATCTCGATAAGCCTAGTGGGATGATCCAAAATGGGATCAATGGTATAGATCCGCTTAGTTTGACCTCTCGGTAAATCAATGGTTCTCGTTGACTAGAGATGTCTTCATTGGAAGGTTTTCCCTAGAAATTCTCACTAGTTATTTTGAATGACCCTCTTTCCAAAGGGATTCCTCTAACACTTAGATCTCCAATTAATTGTTGAGATTAACCCTCTACATCAAATCTATGGCTGAGGTTTCCTTGAGGTTTTAAGAAAGGAACTTGAACAGGGGTGCAGGGAAATTCTAGGTGAATAAACTCTTTACCTTATTTTCATTGTCTATAAGGACTTAAGACTGATCTCTTCAAACCTTTAGCCCACATCCTCGGTACTCAGGTGACACCTCTCAGCAATCCCCAAAGTGAACATTTTGTCATCCTACAAAATTTCCATTCAAAGGCTTGGAATAAATGCAGGGTTACAAGTGCCATTAACTAGACATCTCATACATGTTCTCCAAAGGTAATTGACCAATGTGAAATGGGTCTCAACATATTAAAAGGTTCAAATTTTGGAATCCATTCAACATATTGAACTTATTTTAAGAACAAAATGCAAATAAAAATATTCATAACAAATAATTTCCAAATACATTTAGAGATACTTATTTGTTTCAAATAAAAATTGAACCTGCCAACTAACTAAGAGTGTAACACCCTATTTTCCCCCAAGTACGTAATTATGCTTAAGAATTAATGCATTTTAATTGATGAAGGTTGTAATTTTGTTTTAGTTTAATGAAAACACCTACCATCTAACTAAGAGGGAAGTCTTGCAATACTAGCCATGATACCACGAGTGAGAACTGGTGAGGGGGGAATTGGGAATTTTTATGAGGAAAATAGGAAGCTTCCCATAAAACTAACTACACTTGCATAACCTCTAATGACTAACATGTATAAAGTACATTATTCATGTTATCCACAAGAAACATATTAATGGAATCAAATCAGGTAGTTGGATCAATTATGATTTCCTTCAGAACATGTACTCGGAGGAGTGAAGGGTAAGTTGCAGTTGTTAGCCAGGATTAACTGGAAGTACCCATTCGATTTGGGAGATTGAACCCAGGGGTTTCTTTTGATTAAAGTGAGATAAGTAACTCGAGAAGGAGAATGTTACATATTGGGAAAGGGACTTTGGAGGAAGAGGGTGCATACACAGATGGAGAGTATGGAAAACATGAATGAGTAGACAGAGCTCATGCGCATAGAACTAAGAAAAGAATACTGGGAAGTTTTCATGATGAAAAGGAAGGTTTCCCAAGACATGAATATTCAACATTGGAACATAGAATACCTATTACCCATATCCATATTGGATCAGAGAGGATCACATTTTGATGCTTATTGGAAAGAAATTGACACTGGTAAGGGGAGGGTGCCAAGGGAATATGTAGTGATGAAGGGACTCCCTCATGTAGAGGAAATCCAAATGGGAAGGAACTTGGTAAGTGTTGGGTTAATTAATTGTTACTTTAATGCACCTTGTACTTGTCAATCTGGTTCGTAAACTTGTGAGTTGTATACACAGTATGTGCAAGTAAAATACTGAAGTTCAAACTACTCTAACTTCTCAGGAGACAAGTGAACCACACTTCAATCCAACAATTCATTAAGAAACTATCAAACAAACCTTTTGAACAACCTAACCTTGTCCATAAGAGAACACCATGAGATTACAGAATGAGTGATTTATTACAACAAAGTATAAATTCATAGCATATGCTCCATTACATGATTGAGTTTGAATAAAAACAATAGCGATCAAGGATACCCTTGGATACAAAATAGACAACTATGGTATCATGAATTAACTCTTATGACTCTAATTACATTGAGACACTATATACATATAGAACCCTAAGCAGAGAGAGAAGATTATTCCTTTTGGTCTCGTGAAAAAAACCTCCAGAGTAATAATAAAAAAAAAAAAGGCGACGAATATATCCACCATGTTTAACCTTCCACGATCTGTCTGGTATACTTATCAATTGAGATGAATTTCAAAGAAATTGGTTTTGATATTTTCTATTCACATGACAGAATGCATATGAATAGCATCTCATTCTCATTTTAGAAGATTCCCCATGAATAACCTAGGAACAAGAGGGATTTGAATCTGCATTTTATCGGAGATTGGTGCTCTCATGGAAGATCTAGAACTCGAGCCAGAGGACATGATCAATGATGGGGACCAGATATACAAAACCCATGTGCCCCTTTTCCTCCTAGGCACGCACATATAGGAAAACCTCCAAACCTAGGATATTGGAACTCTATAGTTGGTGCTGGAAGTAAAATTCAATTCTTCATAGGTAAACATTAGTTCCCAAAAACTCATTAAAATCTATTTAAATATTATAAGAAACAAGTACCTCTATAATGCTTGTTGCAAGGTTTTAGGCTTAGGAGCATGGATTTATAGGATAATGGGTTTTAGTTTACTTGTAGTAGTAGGAAGATAGTGAGAAAATGGTGTTTAAAATATGGCAAAATGGGAGGCCACCAGTAATCTTGTGGAGGACTTGAGCTCAGTGGAAAGAGGGGATTGTTGTTGTTTCCATTCCAGTGAAGGAGAGTAACCTTCCTTACCATTTCCTTAACCTGAAATCCAACTTGTGAGAATCCTCTTGTGGTATCATGGTTTGGCACGGGGGTGGATTGTTGTAGAAAGCAAAAGGTGCAACAGAACCTACAGTTTGGTTGAAAGGCATTCACCCTCAGTCCGTTGGCTGGTTGAAGGTTAAATTGAAATGGATAGGTAATTTCCCCATGTATTTGGTAAATGTTTGTTAATGAATATGAAATTTTCACTTTGATCTCAATGGTAGCTTTAATTTGTTGATTGAATGTTAAAAATTGAGCTTAATGGTGTAATGAATTACCTTTTTAAAGGTTAAGTTATTAACTGTGATAAATATTCATGGGAGCTCCAATGGATGCCTGCAACCCAGTGTTTCCTCATTCCTTTGAATGGAAATCTTACATGATGTGAAAATATTCTCTATGGGGGCCATGGTATAGCACAACCTTTGTATTGAGGAAGCGGGTCAAATAATTGTGGGGTTAGATTTAAAACCTTTGTATACAATGATAAGGAAGGTCGTGGGATCGAATACCTTGAAACACCCCTTAACCTAGTTGATATCCATGTTTAAACCCAAGAAGAAAGCTCAATTGTTGATCCAATGTGAAGAGAAAATATCGACCATTCATCAGATATCTAGGCTATGGAGAAATCCTTTCAGAAGGAGATCCCTTTAGAAAAGCATAGAAGTGAAGTCGAGGTGAACTTTCTGAAGCGGAAGTTTTGAGTTAACGAGAGCTGTCAATCCACTGAGAGGGTAGGAAAATGAGAAATGGTTCGTAGATCCACCATACACTGATCCAATAAGCCTATCAGGAAAAGGAGTTCGGAAAGGTCTACAAAAATTGGGTGAAAGGAATTTTCAAGGAGAGAATCTTGAAGATAAAGGTCCAATAGGACCAGAAACATAGATCCATTAGTGATCTAGCTAATGTGATTTGATCTGTTGGCTTCACCATGGGATCGGTCAATAGAAAATCCCCATTGGAGTCGTGAGGTCGGTTAATCACTGAGTGAAATTGAGATCCAAGACATCCCTGACTATTAGGTTAGAGGGTATGATGACTGTCAAATCCATCAGAATATCCCAGTTTTGAAATAACTGCTCGGAAGAACCCTGAGGGCATAAAAAGGGGGTATTTCCCAATGTTGAGAGCCCAAGTGGGTGAGAGCCATTGATATATTGAGGATTAATTTTGATGATATCTCAACCATATATATTGGCATAGGCCCCACCTATCGATCAAATGAATGAGAATGAGCGAGGCTCTTAGCTGTTGCATGGTTTGAAGGTTCTGAGTGAATCATAATCATTGGTTTTCCCATATCCTGACCATTGGATATGTCGGGAGGGAGACTATTGGAAAGAATGGATCAAGAATATGTTAGTAGTTGCGTAACTTGTCTTTTTTATGAGAGAGCTCAGTGCTGAGTAGATCAGAACTATTCATCCAAGAGAGTTTGTTTTCTGGTTTTTGTAGTTGCACTCCACTGTAGGATTGTCATGGAAGTGTGATGCATCTGAGGACATGTCACTTCCATGATAACATGCACACCATCCTATAAGTTGGTATAGATGACATGAAGGATTCCATGTGATATCCATGTAGGACTTGGGTCATGGAGAAGAGTAAGGCTCAAAGACATTATACTGTTTTAGACTACACAGGATCACGAGAAATGCTTAAGTTGAGCAGGTTTCTACCTATGGTGTTGAAGCCTGAGGTTTGAGCCATGATGGAAAGAGAATTTTTTACATCCCACCATCCTAAGTAATGTTTAGGGGGTTAGATGTGTTACAAATTGTTATAAGAGCAGATTTCAAACTCTAGGCTTGAATGGGTCACCAAGAATGAATGTGTTTTGTAATATTTTATATGATAAAAGTCTATGTTTTATTTTTGAATGGTTAAACTATGATAATGAGAGCTAATAATAGTTTTGAGCCAGATTGATAGAAGGAATAGAGCCCTTGTTCAGGGTTGTCAAGCTTGATTGATGCTTTGACAAGGCCAAGAATCTTTTGCATATAATTTGAAATATGGTTTTCTAATAGTGCTTCATTGTTTTGTCACGTAGGAGATACTAAGAAGGAAAACATAATTGAATGGTATGACATAGTATGGAGGAAACATAACATTTCTAAGATGAAGATTCTAATGGTAGGAGGGATAGGGAAACCCCTCAATATTTGGTAGCCATGGTAAGGATCCTGAAAGAAGATAGTGAAAGGCTCATGAGAGCTCAATCTAAGCATGAATAATTAAATGCAATATTACTGCAAAGTCTGTTTGTAATTCAAAAGCATTTGCAACAAGGTCCGACTACTAGTAACATAAGAATACATCAATTTGAGAAATCGTAGATCTTGTGAGATATCCAAAGGCATGGGCCAGCTAATAGTAACATGGGAAGGAGTTCTTCTAGGAAAACGAATAGAGATGCTAAGATATGTAAAGTTGGTAGAGATACTTCCATAAAGTTATCTAGTGGAAAGACCACTACAGAAAAACTATCCACCAGTGACACTGGATCAAGTTTTCCCAAGAAGAAAAAGTAAGTACATTCACATAGTTCTCTAACATAAGAATTCAGGAAGGAAAATCCACCTACCTTTGATGGAGAAAACAAGAAAGTAGAAGAGGTCAAGGCTTGGATGTTAGGATTAAGGAAGTTTTTTCGAGTACATAATTACTCAGAAAATACAAAGGAAAATATGGTCATTTTCATTTTGAATGTAGGAGATTCCATATGGTGGGAAGACCTCAAGGAAGTCAAGGGATTAAAGGAAAGTAAGCTGACCTAGAAATAGTTGGATAAATATTTCAGGAAGGCTTACTTATCATAGAAGTATTATGATGGTAATATTAAGGAGTTACATTAACATAAGTTGGGACAACTTGCCATGTATTCTTATGCCAAGAGATTCTTAGAGTTATTTAGGTATGTTTCCTACCTCAAGATTGATAAATCAAGGACAAAATGATTCCTCAGTGGATTACCATAGTCCTACCAGGATAGGATTGATTTTGATGAGCCTAAGACATTAGAAGAAACCATTAAAAAGGCCAAGTGTTTCTATGACCAATCCAAGCATAAGTAGGATCCCCTTAAGGATTGGAAGAGGAAATATGAGCCCATATTTCAGAGGAAGGAATTCAAACCATCCCAGTAGAAGAACCCAAAGAGAGGTGCACAGTTTGGTCATCTAACTATAAGTATGCACCAACATAAATTTCCATCTCAAAGTAGGAACATGCCAACATAACAGGTAAAGGAGAAGGTAGAGGATTAGAAGAAAGGACCTCTACAATATTGGGGTTGTGGAGAGGCACATATGTTGAGAGACTTCCCTCACATATAGCATGATAGTAAAATGGTTTACCATGTTCAAGAGGATATTATTGTTAATGATGTGGCCATGAATGTGCTAATAATTTATGTAGTTGTTTACAATCAGCAAGCAGACCACCAAGCTTTTGTGGTGGAGTTGGAAGGTATAATTTCCAAAAAATCCATTTCTATCTTGATTGAACATGGTTCTAACCTTATCTATTTTTCTCCCCAAGTTGTTGAATCATGTGCTTTACAGACGAAAAATCATGCAAAATCGTGGTTAGTAAATTTAGCGACAAGAACTAAACAAAAGGTAACATAAGTGATAGAGGCATGCATGCTTGAAATGAGTGGACCACATACTCAAGCAGCCTTAAATGCCCTACCATTAGGGTCATATGATGTGTTTATAGTAATGGAATGATTGGTGGTCCATAAAGCAAGGTTGAAATACCATGATAATACCCAGGAATGTGAAGACAGTGAAGGAAACACGAGGGTGTTGCAAAGCATTCAAAATCCTATATCAGTAAGGTAAATATCAGTGCTGCAACTCAACAAGTTTAGCTAAAAAGAGTGCCCCTTGTATGAAATACAAGTACTCGATGCAGTAGAGAATAATAATTTTAATATTGAGGATCACTCAGTGTTGTGGGAATTTAAATATGTGTTCTCGGAAGAGGTACCCAGACTTCCTCCTAAGTGAGATCTCGATTACCAAGAGAAACACCATCATCTGAAAGTACCTTACAGAATGAGAACACTAGAGTTGGAGGATTTAAAAGTGTAGTTAAGAGAAATGATGGATAAAGGGTATATCAGACCAAGTGTGTCCCCATGGGGAGCACCAATGTTGTTTGTGAAGAAAAAGGATGGTACTTTGGAGTTGTATTGACTACCAATAGTTTAACAATATGACCATCATGAACAAGTACTCATTGCCCAGGATTGATGATTTTTTTATCAGCTTAGGGGAGATACAATAGTTTCTAAAATTGACTTGAGATTGGGATATCACCAAGTCAAGATTAAGGATGAAGAAATCCACAAGACAACTTTTAGAATGAAGTATGGACACTATGAATTTGTGGTGGTGCCTTTTGGACTTACCAACACACCAAACACTTTCATGTGTTTGATTAACAACATTTTGGGCAAGTTTTTCATTGTGTTTGTTGATGATATCCTAGTATATTCCAATACCAAGGAAGGGCATGAGGATCATATTAGGTTGGTACTACATGTGTTAAGATATCATTAGATTTACACCAAATATAGAAAATGTGACTTCTTCTAGAGGGAAATCCAATATTTTTGTCGCGCAATCTTAGAAGAGGGAGTGGTTGTAGATCCAAAAAAGATCAAGTAAATCATGAATTGTCCAACCCCTAGGAATGTAACTAAGGTAATATAATTCATGGGATTAGCTGGATATTACATGAGGTTTATCATTGGATTTTCCAAAATCGCTCATCCCATTACCTCATTGCAAAGAAAAGGGATGAAGTCTGCATGGTCAGTAGAGTGTGAGGCTATCTTTCAACAACTAAAACACTTCTTGAAAAAATACCCCATATTAAAGATCGCATACACTGAAAAATATTTCTTAGCATGTATTGATTCTTATGAGGAAGGACTAGGTGGAGTCCTTATGCCAGAGGGACATGTGATTTTCTATGAATTAAGAAAACTAAATGAGCATGAGCACTAATGTGTTACTAACGACTTGGAGCTTGCAGCCATTGTGCACACACTAAACATGTGGAGACATTACCTGCTTGGAAGGAGATTTTTCTTGTTGAAACATCATTGTGCACTGAAGTATCTATTTGATCAACCACGATTGAATGCTAGACAGGTCATATGGATGGAATTAATCAATGAACTTGATTTTGAGATAAAAAAAATATAAAGGGAAAAGAAAATCAAGTGGTATATGCACTCAGCTAAAGTGTGCAAATGATGCACCTAGCAGCAGCAAGAATATGTGAGTCTGATATTAAACAAATAGTTAGGATTCTCTTGCAAGGAAATAAACATTTGAATCTAGTAAAATAAATCTTGCAGCAAGAGCCAAACATGAAGAAGTATGAGGAATATCAAATCATGATAGATGAGTTGTTACTATATAACAACAAGTTGTATATACCTAATTCAACAGAGCTAAAACACCTCATTATGGATGAGTTTCATAGGAGGCCTTATGTGGGTCATATTGGTTATCATAAAATGATAAAAATAGTAATACAATTGTATTATTGACCAAGAATAAAAAAAGGGCATTGCAAAGTATATTGTAAAGTTCCTGGAGTGTCAATAGGTCAAGGTTGAACATAAGTGCGTGACAGGATTATTGCAACCATTACAAATTTCAGAATGGAAGTGGGAGACCATATCCTTGGACTTCATCACGGGATTGCCAAGAACGACTAAGAAACAAGATGAAATCATGGTATTGGTGGATAAGTTGAGAAACGAAACTCATTTTATTCCAATTAAGTCCATTTTTAAAGCTATAGATGTTGCTAATGTTTTTATGAAATAAATTTTCAGGTTGCACAGTATGCCCAAGACCATTATTTCAGATTGAGATGTGAAAATCACATCAAATTTATGGAAAGGTTTATTTGTAGGTTTTGGAACACAAATAGCATTCAACACATCCTACCATCCTCAAATAGATGGGAAGACCGAGAGAGTAAATAGAGTGTTGGAAGATATGTTAAGGATTCAAGTCATGCATTAGCCCAAGAAATGGGAAGAATATCTACCTTTGGTAGAGTTTTCCTAAAAAAATGGTTATCAAGAGTCATTAAAGATGAGCCCATTTCAGGCTTTGTATGGAAAGAAGTGTAGAGTTATGATTAGTTGGGACAATCATATAACACACATGACCCCCTACCCTTTCTTAGGTTGGTGGGATGTTAAGATTTATCTCTCTATACCCAACTATGATCTAATCCTAAGGACTAAAGAAGGATTCTTCTCTCCAAGATCCTTCCAATGACTATATCCATGCCTAAATCCAATATTTGGATATAA
>JASDQU010380992.1:761-11104 GCA_032191745.1 Picea mariana | reverse complement strand
TTCTCATATATTGTGCATGGTGTATTGTGGTGTATTGGTGTAACTCTTATACTATTTTTCATTGCTCATTGGATATAGTTGAATGGTTTAAGTATAAGTTGAAAAAGGTTTTAAATTGTACTTGATACTGATTCACCCCCCTCTTAGTATCAACAGAAACATCATGTCCATGACACAATGAAAAGAAGGGTAATGCTCTTTGTCATGTGAGACACAATGAAAAGAAGGGTAATGCTCTGAAAAAATATTATAAAATGATTGACATGGCAATTTCCAACCCCGCGTGTTTAATCCTTAAAACTTATTTTTGCATCTTCCCAAAAATTCCTTTTTGCATGTTGCACCAAGTTTAAAGTTTTCACATACCTTGGAAAAATATGTTTTCCACATGTCATATGTCAAAAGACTTTCAAAGTTGCATATATCATGTCACACGATTTTGGAAGTTGCATATTGCATATTCAAGTTCTATTTGTTTCCTAGTCTCCATAGCCCAAGCACAAGGCACCAGGTCTTGCTTGCATTCTCACGTCTTGAATCAAGGAGTATTGAATCAATATATACCAAGTCTTATAAGAGAAGCTGAAATTATCATTAAGTGTATAACAAAATTACATTCACAGATATATACAAGCCATAGAATTATCCTTGTGTATATTATCAAATGAAAAAGTATCCATAATGTCAATGCATTATATGCATCATTACATGTTCAGCTATATAATGTACATCTAACTGTCTTATAAAATTATTACATGACATCATGAATTTCTTATAGTCTTCTTTTGTGCTTTCCAGGTCTTAAGCAATTCATCCATATCCATTTCTTTGTTTATTGGCTCCTCTTCAGCAGCTGATGTTGTTTCAGTCCTTTCACGTTGAGTATGTCTGGTCTGGTACCCATGGCGTGGATGCTGCTGTGAGGGGCCATCACCTAAAAAAATATTAAATTTATATGGCTAATTTTTAAATATCATTGAAGTAGTTAATTAATATTTAAAAAAAACTTTGCAATGTAATTATTTACCTGGTCCTCTAGCTGGCATCATTGGAATGGTTGTCGACCTGTTCACCTGATCTTCAGGTCAATGAGGATCAAGTATGGCATTCTCTACCATTGAAACATCAAAATTTATAAGTACAAAATTATTAAGTATATGATTAATACATAGACATTTTACCGTCATGGGCCTCAATCATAGGAACATCTTGGGGTTGCACCTCACTGGGATGGGACTATCGGGGAGCACCATGATCTTTTGGTTACGTTGCACTATCAATGCTATGTTGTCCAGTAAGAATGGTTTCGTTGATAGTGATGCTCCCCTGATTAAAACAAAGTAAGACACTAAATTATGGACGATATCAAACATTTGCGTATTTTATAAGTAACGAAAGGTTAATGTGAACTGATTTTTATTTACCTTATCCCACAAATTGGATCTTGGGGTATGCCCCATGCTTTTCCTACGATCAACCATGGCTTTATAACTGTACTTGTAACCAAGTTGGAGGTCTTCCTCCGTGGTTTCAGTTTCAAAGTCGTCGCCCTGCATTGCATAAGGGTATTTTTTTTAATGTTTTTGGTTGCAATTACCTTAAAGTTGTAAGGTGATAGAAATAACATTCTTAATATGTTTGGGTACTTACGATTCGTGACTGTAACCTCGAGTAGTTTCCCTGTCCTAGATTGTGTTGGCCATGTTTGGCAATCCTTGCTTTGGTTTCCTTCGAAGTGTCAGGCAACCTATCATCAAAATTTTCAAGTATGTTATATAACCACACTTTTATTTAGATATAAAGAAAAATAAATATGGTATTGAATTAAAAAAATTGTAATTTACCTTGGTGTATGAATTACTTGTTCTCCTTATTTTTTCAAAATCTTCTCTTTTGCATCATCAATGATCGCCTTCCACTCCCTCTCTAGAATTGAGGGAGGACACTCATACCTAGGATTTCCTACCAAGCTTTATCTATAAAGATCCCGCGTATATTTTAAATATTCACCCGTTGCAAATGTGACCGCTTTTTTATTGAACGTGTCTGCTCCAAAGAGGCCTTCAAGATAATCCATAAGTTCCTTTTTGGGGTTGGAATTCTGGCAATTCCACCTCATGCGTAAGGTTTCCCCAAAAATCGACAAGGTCTTGCTCTCTAGGTTCCTATAAAAAAGGTCATTTCCTACAATACACAAAAAGATATGATCATTAATTTAAAATTAATAATCTAGATGATTTATGTATGAGGAAAACATTAAACGATTAAAATATGAATTAAAACTACCTAGGAGTCTTGATTGTTTTAATGGAAGTCCATTATCGTCGACAAAAAATGTGCATGGAAGGGTCCCCGTGCTTGTCCCACGTCTAGCTCCAAGAAATGCAACCATCTCAACCAAAACACTATGATACTCATATCTACCACCATCTCTAGACTCTGATCGAGGTATGGATGCCCGACGGTGCGTGTCATGGCTCCGATCTAAATTAGGTTTGGAATATGGAGAAGTAAATAGAGCTATAGCAGTTGTATGACCGCCCACATCAGAACTCTGTAGTGTCTCTGTAGCGCCACTACTACCAACACCAGGCTGAACTGGCTCCAAAAATTCCTTTATAAAAAAGAATTTTTTTTTTCGTGAGATAATGTAAAAGTTAAAGAACAAAGTATCATAATTGAACATATGAATGCATTAAAAAAAAAACACTTTAAATTATGGTTATTACCGTATATGTGTTAATTTGTGACATAAAGAGCTTGATCTTTTCTTTGACGTCGGGATTTTGTTCTGGATGCTCTAACAAGATAACAAGTTCCTTGTTAGATTTAATGATCTAATTTTTTAATAAGAGCATCGGATCAACGCATGAATAAAACCCCTCCTCATTGGCGGAATCATGATCCACATGGCCTGCGGACTACATATAATTTCAACAAAAACAATGTTATTTCAATAAAATTATATAAACAAATAATAAAAAAAATGTAAAATGAAAGTGGAAATTGATAATAATTTACATGATTTGTGGCTGGCCCTTTCCACGATCATCCTGCCACATTATAATATAATTAGAACCCCCAAATATTTAAAAAATTGTTAATGATAACAAAAAAACAATGTTAAAGATAATATTTACAACAATGTTAAAGATAATAAAAAAATATAATGAAATAAGTAGAGGTCTCTTAAAGAGGTGTTGCATAAGAACCTGCACACTATTAGTCAATGTTTCTATTTGATTCAAATGGTAATCCACTAATAACTCTTCCCTGGGAGTTATCTTTTTTAAGGCACACAGGACTACCCGATTCTCTTTACGTCCCTCATATATGCAATTTGGTTGTTTGTTTGTTGTCTCGGGTTTTGTGTTGTTTATAAACCCTGCGATATTGTCAGAAGCTTTAGGCCTTCCATCAATATAGATATTTTCTCCCTTATTTTTATCCTTGTTTATTAGTTGTATATAATTTGCGGCGAGTGCATATCTCTGCATACTTCGCATGTACTGGACCAACCACATCCAATCATTATAATTGTAACACGGTCCGACATAGTCCATCAATTCAGTTACTGTATTATATTTTACAGTTATTCCATCCATGGAAAATAGCCCCAAGCCATGCAAGGAGGATGGTGCAATACGATATGTCTTATTGTTGACAACAAAGTCAACATCTATAGGAGCTAGTTCCTTAGGTACCCATTGTTTCACCAGATGCTTATACCTGAGTGGAACATCTATGTCTCCTATGCTCTCATCATCATAAGAGCATGATCCTCCTTTGCCAAGAAAAAATTCCATGCGTCTACAAAATTTTATTCTGACTTTTTCACCTCTAGTCCTTATTTGCTTATCATATCTACTAGATGTAGTCGCATTTCCGGCCTCTATTTGTACTAGGATTTCCTTTCTCAATGAATAAATGTCTGACAGGTACCTATTTGGTTGTACCTTCAGTTGCATGTGCACGTGTTGTTAGTTAGTAGTCCATCATCATATTCAAAGTTTTAAATAAAAAATTTATATCTTTAGTTTTGGATGCACAATTAGACTAGGGTGCAATTACCAATATTAGTGGTCAACCACCTAATTTAATGTGATATCCCTCTTGATTTTGGACATATTAAGGACATATTAAAAATGTGAAAACACTAAGGACATGATAAATTTATCATATGGATCTAAGAAAAACATAGTATTAAGGTTGTTGTTTGTTGGATTTGTGCAAATTAGAATTATTATAAGAAATGTCCATTGAAGATGAGGGGCAATGCTATGGAGTAAGAAATCCAACCATCAATTGGTGTGTTGCAAATATTGGGTGCTTTAGTTGGCAATATGTCTAAGGCAATCCAAGAGTAGAACTATAAAAATATTAGTTTTGTTCAATACAAGAGTAGAACTATACAAATATTAGTTTTGTTCAAGCCAAGAGTAGAACTATACAAATATTAGTTTTGTTCAATACAAGTGTAGAACTATACAAATATTAGTTTTGTTCAAGCCAAGAATAGAACTATACAAATATTAGTTTTGTTCAATCCAAGTTGAAGAATAAGTTAGTTATGGCGATGGTTAACAATAGTGAAACTGATAGAAAAAGAAGAAGAGAGCCAGGCTGCAAAGGTTGTCACATACAAATAAGGATGAAGAGCCTCTGAAGAAACTTATTTTGCCTGGAATGGTGGGAGAAATAAGTATTTATATTACCAAGTATTGGTGTCAGCAATATCAACTTTTTTTAGGTTTGATGAAGGCATTAAATCAGATGAAGATGCACCAAATATTGCCGTTTTGGGGGGGGGCAAATGGTAGATTGAAGGCCATCACTTCTCACTTTGGGGATATATCATTACCTACTGGCATTTGACATGCCTGATGCAAACATGCGATACTAAGAATGGCTCTGTATTGATTCTAGGTTTGTGAAGGTGAGCAGATATAGAAATGTATTCTCTTTCAGGAAAAAAGAGTTCAAAATCTTGAATGTGGATGATAATGAAGTATACTCCATGAATGATTAATGGTTATTGGAAACTCTATTGCTTGTTGGGAGTTATTAGCTGTGAAATTGTGATAAGTATCTAAAGCAAAGTTTAGGACATGTTTCAAGTCCATTCTACAATCTTGAAATTTTGGATGTAAATTGAAGCCATCTTCTATGATCCTACAATGTTAATAATAATAACCAGAGTATCAGTCACATTGGTCCACTATGTAGTGTCAGGGTTCCATATCCCAAGAAAATGTCATGAAATCATGCTGGAACAATGATTTAAGATTGGAATGATTTATAGGTTTAAACAAGGTTTAGTCAATCTTCCTTTAGCCGATAATGAGACAATGGCACATATTTTTCCATGCTTGATAAATTCATATGGTAAGAGGCTAAAATATATCATTGAATAAGGCATTGTGTGATTGGCATGTGGACTCCATCCTTGTGTCATAATTTTTTGGTGTTGAAAGAGATACTTTAAAATGAGAATTCATTGGAATGGATATTACTCTCATCAACTCACTGGAATGGATATTACTCATTGGAATGGCTATAACAAAAATACTAAAGGGAGGTAGTTGGCAAGGTACCGATAACCCCTTATTTTGTATAGAGGTACTACTAGTGAATTTATTCACTACCCCTTGTGATTTTTATGAGCCTTGGATAGTTGGGGCACTTATTTGGTTTCATGGATTATGATGAGCTAGAGGGTTTTAAGACATGTTGATGGAACATATGATGTTTTATGGTTCCTAGATGGGCCCATTCAACACATGAAGTAGTTTGTGATCTTCCAACCCCTAATCCCTATAAAGCACAATTCTAAACCAATATAACCTTTATCTGACTTGTAACTGCTAATGAGCTTAACTATCATAACCCATAACTCATATATTCATTAACCTTTAACTCTTGTAACATTTATAATGGATAAATTCTATTCTCAAACCCCTACAAACCCTCACTACTATTACCTTAATTGGTATAAACCATATAACCCTTAGAATACCTAAATTGAACAAATATGACCTCTAATCCTAAAACTCTAATCTTTGATAACCCATGAACCATAACCCCTAACCAAAATAACCACTAGAAAATATAATCATTCTAACCCTTAATTTTTAATTATTATAACCCTTGATTGCTATAATTGATATTGCCCTGAAGCCACAAATTCTAAAACCCATTACCCATTTAACCTTTGTAACCATGAACCCATATAAACCATGTCAATCCTAACCTATAAACTATGTTACCCTTAATCCCCAACAATTATAACTACTGACCCCTATAACTACTTTGATATGATGAAAAACAGTGTCTCCATTTGTATATGATTTATTGTCAAACACTCAATCTAGTAGAAAAAATAGGTAACCTTGTTTGCATGGAAAGACTAATTCTAATTAAATGTTCTATAATTAGGATCTTGTCTACTTTAATTGGTTGACTTAGTTGTTTGCACTATTTGAATATGAGAAATTGCAATGCCTTATTTTAGGGTCCAGAAGACATAGGAAATATGGTTTACTTAGAAGACATGTTGTTGAATAAATTCTACAATATGTTTAAACTTCCTTAGAGAATTGGAAATATTTCAAAGCTAAGACTTCTAGAAATGGAAGAAACCTATAACTTATCAGTATTTTCACCCAATTATTCAAGACTAGAGAATCTAAAATTAAGCATGGAAGAAATGAAATCATTGAGAAATTTGCAAATGGTAAGTTAGAGATTGCATGTGTTAGGTTGTAGTACCACTATTGAGACCCCTACAACAAATTAGAATGTTGAAACTATTTAATATTGTTTGGTTAATTGCTAGTAAAGAGCAATTTATTGAGAATATGATAAGATCAATTGTTTTGTGGAAAGAGGTGAAGCCAAGTATGTTGAACTACAGGGATTGAAATTTGGAGTTTTACACTACATATTTGAGCATTGTGGGTAATTTAAACCATTGCAATCTCATTGATCAATAGATTTTGGAAATGATTTTAAACATGCAATGCTTTTGGAAATAATCTTGGTAAATTTCAGGCCTACCTCTTTTTCCCAGAGTGAGCGAGGACTAATACAAGGCTTCCCTTTATCTCCTCTACTATTCATTTTGGTTATGGAGGGCCTCAACTTAATGCTCAATCAGACACATTTTGAAGGTAAAATTTATGGGTTTAAGATCTCTAGACTCCTCAAGATTTTTAACTTATTGTTTGTCGATGATGTGTTGATCATGACCAGAGCAAGGGTTTCTGAATGGAAGGAAATATAATCCATTATGTCTATTTTCTGCATAGTGTCCGATCAAGTTATAAATCCTCACAAATCGTCCTTCCATTTATGTTTCATTGTAGGTTTACTTAACATGCGTGGAAAGAGACTACAATAGTTTATAATATAAACTCTAAATGGTTTGGTATAAATCTACAATTGTGCTTCAAATACTAGTGTCGTACAATTCCAACCAATCTACCAGTGTATGCAAGAGGTAGCAATGAAACTATCCACAATCCTATGGAAAAACAACCCTCCTCCATGAAATGTTTTACCACACATCAACAACCACTACAAAAAACCATAATCGAGACCAAACCCAAGAGAGGAATGAAAAACATGGAACAAAAAACAAATTCCAGAGTGCACCATGATCACCAAGACAACCACAACAAAAAACCATAATCAATACCATAACCATGAAACTCATGGGAAACATATAGCACACACAAAATTCTAGTCTCTGCCACAATGAGAAAAATTCATGGCCCACTAAATTTTACAGTACACCACGATCTCTAAGAAAACCACGACCAATCACCATATTAGAGACCAGATATAGGAAACCCATGGCAAGCATAAAGCACCTTCCAAATTCTAGGAAACCCCATAATGAGGACATGCCGCCAACCAAATTCCATAGTGCACCATGACTGTTGAGACAAACACAACCAAACAATACAACAAATACAACCAAGAAATCCACTCCAAGCACAAACCACCCATAAAATTCCAAGTTACCTTGAGATGTGCACAATGACCCACAAAATTCCATAGTGCACCACAACAACCAAGATAACCACGACCATATATCATAGTTGATAATACATCTAAAAAAACCATGACAAGAACACACCACCCACCAAATTCTAGGCTACACCATGACAAGCATGGACCACCAAATCCCAACAACAACAAAAATACATGCTAAATCATATTGAACAGTGAAAAAGGAACATAAATTCCCTCATATTCATCTCATTTCCACCTCATGCATACCTTCGTACATGAATTCGCAACCTACAAGTCTTTTGAAAAATGAAAAATAAAGATATATTCCCTCATATTCATCTAATTTCCACCTCCATCCACCTTCATATATGAATAGGTAGCCTCCATTTCCCTCATATTCATCTAATTTCCACCTCCTTCCACCTTCATATATGAATAGGTAGCCTCCATTAAAACTTACAGAGTTGAATAGGCAACCTCTATTAAAACTTATAGAGTTGAAGGAAAATTATTATTTTTAGATTTTGACATAATACCCTAGAAATCCCAAGAGACATTTTCCCAAATCCAATAAGAAAAATAATAAATCCACATATTAAATTTTCTCAAAACCCAGATTAATAAGGAATTTTCAAATGTCCTAGGTAAACTTAAGAAATATTTTTCTCTTTTGTAGATGTACGATTGAACCAATAGAGAGAAAGTGTACATGAAGCTAAAAATCCCATGTAGCGACTAATTGGACCAATAAAGAGAAAGTACATAACACACGAGATAAAAGTTCCATATATGAACTAATTGGACCAACAAAGAGAAAGTACAAAAAACATAAGCTAAAATTCCCATGTGGGGACTAATAACCCCTTGGCATTTGGCACCATGATTGTAAGAAGTCTCATGGAGAGACTAATAACCCCTTGGTATTTGGATTCATGATTGTAAGAAAGTAAATTACATGGCATAAATGTGTAAGTGCTAACTTGGATGATGTAAAAGAATACCTAATTAGAGCTAAAATCTTGGGTTTCATACACTAATTTGGTGTCTGGCTTGGTCATGACCTTAAAAATAGATTATTATTATTATTATCATATGTTTGAAAACGTTTCAAGGGGAAAATGTTCCAAATGTGAGATATGGTGCAACTCCAAATCAAATCGTTATAATTAAATAAACCTATGGAATTAAATAAGGACTTAAGGGTGGCAAGGGAGTGGTGGTAAGATAGTGTATCTACCTAATCCATGTTGCATGATAAGTGACACATATTCCACATGTATTTGGTTGCATGGGCATCATTCATGAAAAATAGTTCAAGAGATGGTTTGGACATCTTGGTAGAGGAGAAGTGTTATCTTTTGCAAGATTTGTTGAGGCATTTTATAGGAAATGGAGCCCTAATTATCATGAGAAATGTATTCCCATTGTTGAAAGACTCAAGGAAGTATATGGTGCACAAAAACCTATTGAACAAACTCCCAACTCTCATCTTGAAGATGATGAATGCATCATTGAAGCATGCTTTCCAAATTTAAAGATAGATTAGTGCTTGGCTTCTACCTCCAACATTGATGGAGATCAAGAACCCATTGTGAAGATTGTGGATAACAGTTAGGGTACTCACCATTCTTGTTTCCCTCACATGTGCCCTCGCCTGCCCTAGTCGTGTGCTCCCCTTTCTCTTTGCAGACAGCTAGTCCTCGTCTTCCCTCCCCTGGTCCTGCTCGCAGCCTACCCTTTCTTCTATCCTCACAGCCCTCGTGTGCCCTCGCATGCTCATTCTCACAACCTCCTCTCCTCCCCACCTACAATTTCTCCTCTCCTCGCAGACTACGGGGTATGGCAGTCGACTGCAAATTACAAGTCGCAACCGGGGTATGGATGTGGTCGGATATGTGCCATACATAAATGGTCGGGAGGCTTTGTTTTTGTTTAAACAAGTTTTGGTGTTTTTTTTTTGTTAATTTAAATATATATTATATATAATATATATAATATCTAATTTATATATTATATATATTATAACATGGATTTTGTTATAAGAGCATGTTTTTTTTTTCTAATATATATATATATTATAGTGGGTATATATATTATTAATGTTGGTCTCCTTAGAATTAGGTTCTAATCAGGTGGGTGTCCCTATACATGCTCTTGCATTGACATCATGATCTAAATCATGCCATCTACACTTCAACACCCCTCTTAGTAATTGGTCCAACCTATTTCTCATATCTTCCATCACTTGATATCCTCTAGTGTCAATATCAACCCTCCTCCTTGGCCTCGATGGCCGAGGATCATCTAGCTCAACACATACAATGGTG
>JASDQU010380989.1:0-10159 GCA_032191745.1 Picea mariana | reverse complement strand
GCAACCACTTTGACACTCGTCAGAGGAGGAGTATGATCAATTGATGGTGGAATCGGGTCGACCACTTTAACACTCTTTAGATGAAGGGTGGGACTGACCAATGACGGGACTAGATCAGTCACTTGGGTTTCAATTTCCATATGAAAAGTGGGGCTGATTGATGACGGAACTGAATCAGCTACTTTGGTGAGTGGTTCAACTGAGGATGAAACTAGATTGACCACCTGATCAACCGAATTGACCGAGGATGGAACTAGATTGACCATTCCATCAACTAATGATGGGTTGGGAGAAATATTATGATAACCTTTTGGAAGTTGAAGTTTTTCCAAAAGAGAAGAAGCCTCGTCCATATGAGGACAAAGGTGAGAGTAATCGTCGCCTTCACATAACATGCAAGGAAATTTGATAGTTTTCTTCTTCTTACCAACCTTACTAGTTGACGAGGTATCAACAACATGACCAAAAGAGCCCTATGATGTGGAATACCACATTGCTAAGACCTTGGGAATACCAAGGAAATCCCTTAGAAAGTGGTCACCATTACAAAGACTACAAGGGAATTTGGGTTTCAGATTCTTCGTTTTAACCTTATCTACCTTATCAACACTCCGAGTACTATTAACAATAGCTGGTTGCTTGGATCCAACATTGGATGTAGTTGGAGGCTTGGTCCCTTTATGGTTCTTCTTCTTCTTCTATTTTTGTTTCTTCTTCTTCTTATCAATATGGCTACTCTCTTCAGAGCTTTCACTAGGTGAAGAAGGAGAAATGGAAGGAGACATGACGGGCAAATAAGGAGAAAGGTCGACATGAGGTTCATGTGTGGGCGGTGTGCTTACATCTGAAGCACCTGCATTCGAGATGACCGGAGTGGAAAACAACCACACTGGTAACCCAATTATGAGACCTGAAAGGCTCAAAGTAGCAATGTAAGGAGAACCAACATTTCCATAAGAAGGAAAAACAAAGGGTTCTCCCAGAGCAGGAGTTGCTCCACTGGTAGTTTTGAGAATTGGCACCACTAAAATAAATATTCAACCTAGATTATTCTAGGGAGAACAAACAGCACACGCTAAAAATATAGTAAGTAAGCAAGCAAAAAAAACCTTCTCACAATGAGCACACTAGTTAGTGATGAAATCCAATGTCGTGGAAACAAAGTAAGAAGGGGCTGATATAGAGCGGGTGGAAAAGTTACATTGATGACCTGCTTAATGGACTTACACCTTGGTGCAAGCTCCCACAAATAATCATGGGTATACCCTCCAAGGAGCCTGAGTGAGTCTGGCCAACGTCGATTCTAGGTACCGTGAAGACTTTCCCCTCCACAGTCACCTTGTGTAAAGACCCTAAAGAGATAGGCCACTAAGGTTACCAACTACAATAGTGATGCCTGGGGAAACAGTCGAGAGTCCAATCCATGCGCAAGAGCAGGGTATCTAGCCTGAAATCAACTTGAAAGGCTTCCACTCAACATTGTGAGTATACCTTCAAGAGACCCCCATAATACATGCAATATCTACACCAATACCAACAAATCAGGGTGAGTAACTCTACCAATCTTAATGCAACCTCGTGATTGACCCTTGTGTGAGAAGGGCTTCCTAGGACAAAATGCAACAATTGTATTTCACGACTCCATAACAAGATCCTATGTTTGTTTGCAGCTCTGGAAAGTTATCTTTCACACCTATTCCAAAGCCCTACAACTAATCTAATGTAGGTTTTCTACCAGAAAATGTAAAAATGTCTAATCAATTTTAGTTTAGCACTTGATTTTTAATGTTGTTGTTACTCAAAAGGAAAGTGGCGTGGACAATATGGTGTTTTGACCGAATCGAAAGTTATGCAAAGAGATGAAGATGCAATCTTTTCATTTTGATGAAAGCTATGCTATGAGAAGGAGAAAACATTCATCATTCTAGATGCACAATGTCCCAAAATGTCAAAAAACATGCAATTCTGCTACTTCAAATGCAAGCTAGTTTCACGACCCAAAAGCAAGAATGCATTCAAAACAATGAGAACTGAAAGAAAACAAGTAGAAGCTTGTTATAACAAGAACTCAATCAAGGATCCTAAAACCAACAAGCATCCAAGGAGTGCAATGAAATGTAGAGAAGAATCTAAGAAACAATAGGGAGAAAGAAAATACACTCAAAACTGTCTCAACAAAAACGCAGCTAGAAAAGGCAATTTTACGTTTCTAAAAGAGGCTTCAAGATAAATTAAAGACAAAATAGAGTGAAAAGCATAAAAAATTATCAAGAACCAATCCAAACCACTCCACAAACCAACCACAAAGACTGGGTAAAGAATTCCACAAAACAGGCTGAAAAAATCTGAGTAAAAGAAGGCAATTTCACTCAAAAAAGACACTAGCGCTCCCCTAGAAGGGTGCACAAAGTGCTGCAACGCCCCCTAAAACATTTTAGGGGAGAACTAGTGCTCTGGTATGGCCTACAGGGGGGCGTTGATGCTCCCATAAACTCAAAAAAATTCCCAAAAATGCACAAAAAATTCAGCCAGAATGCTTTAAAATTGAGGAATTTTCTAGTGAAAGTGAGAGAAGGTTGTTGAATGATGAAAAAACAGAAATTGCTTGGGAGAAAGACCTCAAATATCAAATGGAATGGTGCAAAATATCTCTGAATATCCTTACAAAAAAATTTCACTCAGTCAGATAAATGAGAAGAAAACGACAAATTGACTTTAAATCGTCAAAGACAAAGAGTTATTCAAAGTAAGGAAGAAAAATATGTCACAAACCCAAACAAAGCATCATGAATTCTTAGAAATCAAGGTGTTGGAGACCCAAACAAGGATACACTGAGTCGCTGAGAACCCTGAGCAAATGCAAACAAGAAAAAATGGATTCAGAGCGCTAGCACTCCCTGCCAAGCCTTCACAGAGTGTTGGAATGCTCTGGTGCCCCTTACAACAGAGTGCGTCACCAATTTCTATTACAAGTGAATCCTCCTATGGACAAGTGGATTCCTTCTTGGTCTCTATAATCCTAAGGCCAAGATATAAAAGTGATTAACATGGACACTGACATCCTTTTTAGATCTAATTAAGCTAATATATGAAGAGGAAGAAGAATGATATGTACCTTGTTAACGACGTTTGTCCTCACAAAGTCCAAGCTAAGCTCCAATCCTGAGCTCCCCGATAGGTCTTGTAAAACAAACAAATATACAAAGAACTTCCTATTCTATTGAGATTAGCTCAAATATAGATCTATCTACTGAAGACAAATTCATGTGGAACAAACATAAATTTGAAAGAAATAGGCCAAGCATTGATTATTAATGAGAACAAGTAAAAGGTGCTTACAATCCTTTGATGGAGGTGCAACAGCCTCTTCCAGCTCTCCTTGTCCAACCCCTTTTCTCAAGTAATCTACATTGATTATGCTCCAATGGCATCTCACTTATGGAATCATAAGTTTGGTGTAATTCACAATCTCCATCCCCTTCTCTTCCATGGAAAGCCCTCATTATATAGGATTTGGAGGCTTAACCACCATGGAGAGGATCTCTCATCAGATCCACTAAGAAAGGGATCTCTAAGATATTTAGGGAGAAAATATCTCTTAAGGATTTTGGGGAGGAAATATCTCTCGAGGATTTTAAAGAGGAAATATTTCAACCATCCATGAGATCCTCCACCTTCCCTAAAAAATAGGAAACCAAATGTGAGGTGGATTCTCACACTTAATTAATTTCATTTTCATGAATATTAATAATAATTCATGTGCACTTGGTTCTCACACTTAATCAATTTATTTTCCATGAATATTAATAATAATTCATGTGTACGACATTTTGGCCTTCATGTAATATATCCCTCCTTTGACATAGGTTATTCCATGGTGTCAAGGTATATGAAACACTTATATGACACTTTACGACACTTGGGGCGAGGTACCTAGGTGTGCAAATTTCATGTGTAACAATAATGGATTGAATGAAGGTTCATTCTATCAGGTTGGTGCTTGTTTACAAGTTGGGTCTTGTATGAGGATTGGATTCCTCACATCTCAGTTGGATCCAAGATCAACAAGCTAGGACTTGTTATGAGGGTTGGATTCTTCATTTCTCAGTTGGATCTGAGAACTACAACATGGGTCTTGTAACATAGAGTTGGGTCTCTCATAATTGCTTGAAGTTGAAGATGAAATTCAAACATTGATCTTATGTATTCGTTCAAGTTAAATAAATAAATAAAGTATTTATTCTTTTATATATATTGATTGAGAAAATGAAATAAATATTTGTTGTTCAGTTAATTTGTGAAAAGTGGAAAATTGTCCAAAGTTTTTGACACTGATTCACCCCCCCTCTTAGTGTCAAGTATCCATTTCAACAATTGGTATCAGAGCAAGGGTCCTTCAGTGCAGTCTAAACATTGAAGGTAGATTCATAAGAAATGGGTGGAAAAATTGATATCTCCACAAATGAAGCTCCCTTATTTGATGGGACATATTATTTATCATGGAGGGAAAAAATGAAAAGATATTTGAAGTCAAGAGGATCTAGAGTTTGGGATTCAGTAATAAGTAAGCCCTGACACTTAACTACTTCAAAAAGAAAAACCAAAACTGCAAAGAAGGCAAGGAGAAACAATGCAATAACCTTAAAATGAATCCAGGATGGATTGTCAGACCAAGTCAAAGAAAAGATGAGGCACTACAAATCTGCTAAAGAAGTATGGCTCCAACTAGAAAATTGTTATCAGAATGAAACACGGGAAGAAGAGAAATCCTATCAAAGTAAGGAACAAGACTCACATAAAGAGGATTCCTATCAGAATAAGGAAAAAGACTCTAATGAAGAGGATTCCTATCAAAATAAAGAACAAAACTAAGAAGAAGAGAATTATTATCAAGATAAGGAAGAAGATAAGAAAAGAAAAATTGCAATCAAATTGAAGAACATAATACAGAGAAATACATTTCTAATCAGAATGAAATGTAGGATTTGATGCAAACCCCAATTAACAATGAGGAAGACAACTTCATCAAGGAATTGAGACATACCTCAGTAATCACTAAAGAAAAATTGCATAATCCTAAGATTGATGTTACAATTGCAATAGAAGAATGTTATGTTAACATTTATCCCATGGAATAAGTAGAAGAAGAACTATCAAAGGCCAAACAAAAAGTTGATTTGAGTCTCTATGAATACCACTATGACCATAATTATTCAGACTATAGTTTTCTTCATGACTACACTAAATAATTTCTTGAAAAGAGTCAAAAGAATATCTTGGAAATAAAGGAAATGCTCAAAGACAATGAAAAAATCATATTTGAGAAAAATATTCAGCTAGAAGAAAAAGAAGAGGAGATTGAGAAATTGAAGAATGAAATCAGTCAAGAAAAAAAAGAAAAGAAGGAAGATTATGAACTTAGTAGAAACCTTGCAGATCTAAAAGAACTAAGAGAAAGCAAAGCCAATTTGAAAACAAAAGTTATTGTTGGCCCTCAACCAAGTTTTGGGAGAACCTTGGTTGTGTTGACCATTTTTGGGACTTCGACAGGCTGGTCGAAGACGGAGCGCCCAGGCGAAGTGGAGATCACGGGATCTTGTCCTTTTTATGGGCTTTTTAGGTTTTAGATTTTATGTAACAGGTATGGGATGTCGGCCCATGGGTTCACCCATGTTTAGGCTCCTTTTGTAATGTGTAAATAAGTAGCTAGGCAATTTAAGGAAAGGCCGATGGCTAAGTGCTAGAGTGGTATTTGGATTAGTGCTAATGATAGCTATGTGCAAGAAGATGTGTTAAGGCTTGCATAGCTGAGTGCAAGCATCTTTTAAGTGCTCTGTGCATAGATTGTGTTAAGTCTCTATGCTTTGACCTAAATCAAGGAAGGAGGATCTGGCAAGGTGCACGCAGATCTCCTATCCTACGCAAAGTTGGTTTTGTGGCTTGGTTCCTGTAAGGAGATTGAAGAGACTAATAAAGAAGAAGAAGAGTTTGTGGACATAGCCGCACACTGGGGTGAACCATGTATATCCTATTTTGATGTGCTTTGTTCTATGTTGTTCATGTTGTTTATGCATTTGCTTGATTAGTGTAATGATCTTGATGCATGATAGGTAGATCCATTGATGCTTAGTGCTTGGTATATGAATGAATGTTAGATCTTCTCTGATGTTATGTGATAACTGATTAGATGTGCTTATATATTGATTAATACTATGTTGTTTTGTAATAAGGGTTTAACCTGCGATGTGAATAAGGGTTAAAGACTAATGAATGTTACTAGATAAGTGTTATGTTAATCATTGTGATCACAGATATGTATCCCAGCTAGGTTGTAGACACCTGAGTCTCGCATCCCCCCATGCCTCTACCTTGGGTGAGACTTCATCTACTTTGCAGGTGTTGCCGAAAGGGTCGGTAGTTAGGGTTTTATTGGTGCGTTGTTGAAGTGTTGAACCCTGGGTTTTCCCCTGTGCCAACAAATGGTTCTTTTGCCGGTACATGAAACTGTGATTGCTAAAAACTGAAGAAAAGAGAAAGCTATGTGCGTATATATGTTGTTGTAGTGCGCAATATTCTACTTGACTTATGAAGCTCTGTGCTAAGAATATAAGATTGATCTAAACAAAAGGGGTAAGATATTAAAGCTTTGTGCTATGGTAAAGATAAGATAAGTGGAATTTTATTTTTTTCTTCAAAAATATGAATCTAGGTATGTTTTATAGATTTTTCCCTAGTATGAAAACTAGGGCATAGTTAGAAGAAAGAAGATTTGATATGGATAAATTTGACAGAGTTAGTGAAATATATGTTATTCCCATGCATAGAAAGAATTTTTGGACTAACAAGTGGATGCAGGATCCTAGAAAAAAAAATTTGCAGGTCCATCACTGTGATCCCAGTGCGCAATACATAAAAGGTTGGGGATCATTTAAGAGAAAGAGAGGATTGACACTATGTTATATTTGCAGAAGACCGGGACATCTTGCTAACGAATGCCCTAGTGTAGGTCCTACTTGTCTTTGTTGTAAATTCTTTGATCATGAGGTTTTGGATTTCCCTTGAATGATTGCTAAAGTTGAGGAGATGAACATGAAACAGGAAAACTGTGAAGAAGGTCAAGAGACTAAGAATATACTAAAGAATCAGAAAGAATTAGAGACTATATTATTGCAGATGAAATGAAACTTGAATGATCATAGAGACATCAGTTTACCAAAGATATTAAAAGATAAGAAGTGCATAGAAACAAGGATAGGAAACTTCGACATAGACTGTGTTCTAGATAAGGAAAAATAGGTGAATATCAACCAGAAAGAACTTGGGAAATTTTGGGAAAGCCTGCTATGATTCCTTCATTAGGAGGGATAGGATTGTTTAAAGGAAGGAAGATAACCCTATGTGGAAGACTTACTCATGTACCTATGATAGCCCATGGAGCATCGACTGAAGAATAATTTGAGGTCATTAAGTTTGTTGAGAACAACGCCCATTTTGCACTTTTTCTAGGAATGACCTGGATTGAGAAAGATCAGATCTGAAGGAAAGAAGAGGAAGAAGCTACAGAACAGAAAAAGAAAGAATTAAGGGACTCCATGGCTAGGAAAATAGTGAGACTAATACAAGAACAGGAGGACAAGTCGAAGCAGCAGAAGGATGTCGAAGTTGAAAGAACACAAGAAGGCTTAAAGAATTTGTCCATGCAGGAGAGAAGAGCACCTACCCCAGAAGTAATAAGAGAAGAGGTATTATTACTCACGAACCCTTTGAAAGATTCTTTATAGTGTGAAGTTACTACGCTAAGGGAATATAAGAATGTGAATGGGAAGAGGAATATAGAAACTCAACTCACATGAAATAAGGCTAGAAAGATCAGTAAGAAGAAAGAAAAGTTATAAAAATTGCAGGAAGTTCAAGAAAAAACTTCGCAGAAAGAAGGCTTGCAAAACTTGAACATCACTGGAATAGCAGAACAACATAGAATGGCGCTTCACCATGGTGAATCCATATGATGATTAGAGGCATCCTGACCATTAGAAAGATGCTCCAGAATGGTTAGAAACATAGTTATTTTTGGAAAGTTTTCCATTGGATCATCGGCACCGTGCCACAACGGATGGAATCATATTGATTGAGGCATTCCTACATGTTGGAGGATTCTGTTACAATGTTGCTTATTTAATCCATTGAATGTCTCACCAGGGACACTTTTGCAAACTGAGATATTCGAGCCCATAGAGAAATGATTTCTATCGTGTTGTGTTTTTGAGACCTCACTATCTGTTTTTCTTACCTTGAGTGTCTAGTCGCCTACCTAAGATATTTGATCACGAGCGTGCATGTCGGGCAACCTTAGTGCAGTAGAGAAATCGATAGAAGAAATCTTGATCGACCTTATGGCTAAGAAGGCCATGTCCATAGGAGTACAGGCCTCATCGAAAGTCATATTGCAAGCATCCCCCTCGACTACACATCATTCTAGCCAAACCATGATGGAGAAAAGAAGAAAGCACCGCAACAACCTAGCGAATGCGAAGCTGATCCCCTCGGTCTTTCTCGACTACATCCTGCCTCTGGCTGGCATGTTTAGTCATGACAGTGTCCTGTGTGACTTTGAGTAAACTCTCATCACTGCATACCTCCCGAAGGGGATACATGCAGTTGGACCACAGCTGGTACTGATCCCAGATATTAATATTAGTTATTTTAACCTGGGAGATAGGAAGAATTATGCAATTCTCGCACCACATCAATACCTGACAAAGATGATTGGGAAGAAGCCAAAGATATTTCCCCATCCATGGATTAAAGAGATAGCGTGGTCAACTATCTTAAATGTGATGAAGATACCACACTTCGACAGATATCAGGAGGTTAACGATTGCGTCAAAATCCTCTTGTCGTGTTACCATGGAGGTTATCTATGGTTATATAGGTGTGTGACGGTGGATCCAGTGTTGATCCACATGATCACTGGACTAAGCGTGCAGGGACCAGACCCTCAGCAGTTCTACCCAGGGAAGGTTGTAGATCGCTCCCTAGCATAGCGTATAAAGGAAACCTATGAAAATGTGGACAAGGGGAAGTGAGGCTACAAGGTAGCCTCCATCCAGTATGGTGCAATGTGCCTAGCCTGTAATTTGATAGCAGGCAATCTTTTCAGAAAGAACCTCCCTACACAAGTCACGGGGTTCATAGTCAACCTCGTAGGGAAGTGCATTGAAGGGATGGAGATGAACTGGGTGAGCTACCTCTTCAATGAGTTGAAGAAGGATTGTCGTGAAGCACAAGACTAAAGCTATGATTTCCACTTCAACTATTTGTTGATCCTCATAGCCTTTGTCGCTTGGGAGATGCCATAGGGAGTGACATTCCCTGAATTCAAGCCATCCGAACCATTGGTCATGAGGTTCACCATCTTGTGGTATACGAGTGACATGGCGAAGCAGTGGCAATCAAATTCGGTGTTTCACACCTACTACCTACAACGCACGCGCGCCATTGAGCCATTCCCCTTAATGACTCCGAACAACTTGCATACTTACAAGCCACTAGCAAAGTTCTGCGCAGACTGTCACTTCATTTGCATCACTGCATGTAGGGATGAAATCAAGGAGGATTATCAATCATACTATAAATTTATTGATGAATACATGGAGGATATAACCAAGGAATGGTCACCTGAATTCCTTCTATCGATTGGAGATGTTGATTAAGGTTGGTTTTCATTGATGTCAATCCTTGAAGAAAGCCTCGTAGCACAAAGGTTTGGGTAATGGACCCAAGATTTTTTGATGAAAATATGACTCATTATTTTTTTTTCATGGTTGATAAGAATTAAATATGGATGAACTCCAAAGTGGTCCCCTTATGGTGAAATCCATCACGGGAAGACGTTTTGCGCAGTAAGAGAACCCATGCTTAATTATGGAATAATGAGATGAAGGATGGTGAATTTTTCAGGGAAACTATCCGAGATGGATAGTGCTTGTCATGTCATTTCCGGTGGTATGTATAACATCACATAACTCCTCACGGTTAGAGAGTTATGACCATGTGAAATTGGAGAACCCGGGTTTAGGTAATGGACCCAAGTTTGTTTGATGGATAACAGTATGATTTTTTATGTATTTGAAGGTACTAATATTCTATATGGATAGTA